>ML806557.1:209247-236485 GCA_009831015.1 Picea engelmannii | reverse complement strand
TTGTCTTTCAATTAATGCTTTTTCTTTATAACCCAAAGGATAGAATTGTTTCCTAAGTGCAGAAATGAAACTCTTCCATGATGGAAATATATTACCCACATGTTGTGTTCCTTTTTGCAGCTTGCTTTGCCACCAGATAAGAGTTGTACCTGCAAGTCTCAAAGATGCCAACTTAATTTGTGTGGCCTCATCCTTGATATATTGCACACTGCAGTATACCTCCATCTTCCTGATCCAGTTGTCAAGTTTTTCTACATTTACTTCACCATCATATATGGGCAACTCAAATTTAACATCAAGTTTTAACAATGGCATTTCATGTTTATTCTTATGAACATTTTTCTTTCCATTAGATTTAGAACTTGAACTTGAAGAAGAAGGAGAAGAAGGAGGTGATAATGGAGGTGAAGGAGGAATCTGAGGATGGTCCTCTTCCTCTTCACTTTTTCCCTTTGAAGATTCACCCAAAATCGGTCGCTTTCATTCCAAGTAATCTTCGTAAAAAACTTTCACCATCTCCGACATAGCAAGGAATGTTTTCCGGAATTCTTTCTCATCCTGAGAAATCCCTTCTCCCGATGCCATCTTCTCACTATGAGAAGCTCTCTTTCTCAATCCAATTAATGGATTCTCTACAACAAGATCGCCTTCACCATGCTATAGCTTTTCCCTGGTTAACATGAGAAACTCAAATCCAAACGTCAACTAGCTCTGATACCACTTGATTCGTAGGATCTTTTAATGACTATGGTTGAGTTTTAATTTTGCATGCTTTAATTAACCATTTGAGAAAATTAGTGAAAGAATGAGAAAAGAAGAGGAATTATGACATCCATATACACATATGCAGATCTGAAATGAAATAATAGACAGCAAACCATAATCACGAGAATTGATAACGGAGTTCAGCACAACTTTGCCTACGTCTTCAGGCCTTTGTCTCTATGGGAGAGGCTTCTTTATTTCTGTACAAAAGCTCAAAAGTATATCACAGTAGTTCCAATTGGCTACAAGACTAATCTTGTCATGTTCTTCCAGATCTCTAGAACCCTGCAAAGAAAACGGCACACAAAACGGACGTCTGGAGCTCCTAGAAATGACCCGACAACATCTACTCCTCAATATCTTCCCTGCATAAAAATGGCTTTGGCTTGGCTTCCCTTCAGCATAAATCTGCTTTTTCTGTCCTTGACTGTCCTCCATGGCCTCAAACAGGCTTGGTTTATATAGATATGAAGTTGGTTGTTCATCTCCAACTTCCTCCCAAAATTTGGGCTCCAAAAATGCCCAATATCTCCCAAAATTGACCAAAATCCACTAATATCAGGCTTAATAACAATTAAAATCCCAAAACTATAACAAAAAACCTATTTTTGACTAAATTCGGGTGCAGCCCCCAAAACTCGCACGCTCTGGATCATATGGGTCGACCATGTGGCCACACGCCCATGCGTTGAGCCTCTATCGTTGGCTCCTGGTCATGGGATTCGCATGTGATCTCGGGCTAACTAACCATGTGTGCCCTGTGTGCATTAACGTCCCAGGTCATATGGTGAAACTCTCGTGGACCAAGGGTTGGCTCTATCCCAAACTCCCACGCTGGTTTAACACCTCTACGCTCCCGGTTCCATGGGGTGGTCACATTATATGTTTGCGTCGAGGGCTGGGGCTAAGCCACGGCCCTTTCCCCCGCCGTATTGAACTTCAATCAAATTCAAATATGGTTTTTACCATATGGTTAACAAGAACCACCCATGGGTCGAGCGGTTAGCCCGGTCCTGCCAGTCCGTTGCCCGGTGATTAGGTCACGGGTTTGACCCTGGCCAAGCCATATAAATTTTATACAAACTATCAACCAACCACAGGGTGCCACAGGGTGCCACGTGGCACCTCAACAACCAACCACAACTTGCCAAATGTTGATCGTTGAATGGTCCACATCATCTGCCACCTGTCATCCTGTGCGTCTGCCACGTGTCTGCCCTGTCAGCCCTGCCACATGTCTGCCACCGTACCTGCTGACGTCATATGTGCCACGTGTCACCCTTACAGTGGTGACACATGTCACCCATGGATTGGTCCAACTATCTACCCATACACCAAATCAGCCTACCACGTGTCGCCTCCTAGAGATGCCACATGTCACCTCCCAGGGTTGCCACGTCAGTTGTATGGACTGTACGGACTATATAGTCATCCACTTTTTTTTTGCCTATTTGGCTTTTCGAACATAATGTGATATCTTCCGCATACGGAGCCCGTTTGATGAAGTAAATATACCACTGGAATCAGGAAGATGAGACAGACGTAATGGCGCTGGTTTCGTCGATTTCCGAGCACTTTCATTTTTGAGCATTTTTAAGCCCTGTCAGGCTTCTGGATCTGATTCTAGATCAATCTGATTATGATCAATCAGATCACAGGGCTAAGCATGTAGGGCTTTAACCCTTAGGAGTTTTACCCTGGAAAGACCGCAGATCGCGCTCTTGCCCAGCAAATAAAAGACACATATGGTGATCTAGAGAAGGGCACACGAGGTTACAAGGTAGCCTCCATTGAGAATGCAGCAGTGCACCTTGGTTGCTAGTTGATCGTAAGGAAGTTAGTCTGCAAAAACAGACCCACACAGGTGACCGGATTTGTAGTTGACCTTATAGGGAAGTGCGCGAAGGGACTACAAATGAACTGGGCAAAGTATCTTATAAATCAGCTAGAGCTTGATTGTAGACAAGCGCAAGACCAAGGGTATGAGTTCCACTTTAGTTGGTTGCTCATACTCATCACTTTCATCACTTGGGAACTACCAGAAGGTGCCACTTTTTCAGTGATCGAACCCTTCGAACCACTGGCCACGAAGTTTTGTACATTGTGGTACTCCAGCGACATGAACAAGTAGTGGCAATCCAATGTCGTCTTCCATGCTTATTACAATCAATTAAAGAATGCAATCCAGTCTACACCGCGCATCACACCAAACACAATTCATAGGTTTATACCTATGATCAAATTCAACGTAGACTGCCACTTCACTTATATCACAGYACGCGCGGATGAGCATAAACAACAACCTCAGTCGTACTATAAGTTGAAAGAAGAATATTTGGAGCATATTACCAAGGAATGGTCGGTGGACCTCCTTGTTCCAGCGGACCCYGCAGAGATGTCCAATGTGGATAKCTYYGAAGCTATGTYAGATACACCTGGACTGTGCAAGACTAAGAAGGATGTGGAAGTTCAAGATATCYATAGCACATCCACAAAGACTACTTCGATCTCACCTGTGAAGGGAGGTGATGGTGAAGAACTAGGTGGCACAGAAGTTGAGCAAAATAAAGGTGAGGTTACTCCACCTAGAGAGGAGGAGGATCCCTCYAAGAAAAGGAAGATTACCCCACCTAAKACCTCCTCCCGGAAGAAAGCTAAGGCCACCTGGACTAATTTTAAGACTACCCTCACATAGGACRACTTCGATTTATTGATCGTTGCGCTGACTAATGCCTCACTAGAGATCGTAGAAAAGAAAGAAGAGAAGCAGGAGGAGGTATTCAACCAGATCAAGGGTGAACTTCAAGYARTGCAGCAGGCACTCCAATCTAGYAGAGTAGTTTCTACGACACCCTTGACAATTGAAACAACAGGAATAGCTTATGAGCCCACCCAATTACACCAGATCGTCGAGAAAGTCGAAGCTCACCTTCGACGAGCTCAAGAAGACACAGCGCAAGCCACCCAGGCTTTGGCACAAGTTCAGAGTGCACAAAGAGTATAACAGAGGATGGAAAAATAGGAACAGCTTGCCCTGGAAGCAAAGTGGGAGGAGGAAAAAGGCACAGTTACAGAAGAGCAAGGACCAGTTGCTAGCAAAGCAACTTGAAATACAAGAAAGAGTTCGCAAAGCACTTTGCTCTGTGACAGTCATTGAAGTGAAAATTGAAGAACGTGTCCCACAGCAGGTGGTACAACTTGAATAAGTAATCCAGTAACTTCAGCGTCGCATCACATATATGGAACTTTGTACCATGCCCGAGAATCCACAAGAAGTAAGAGATTTAAGGGAAGAAACTGCTCACAACGCAGTTGGTCGATTAAAAACCTTGGCTTTGGAATGTAAGCAGATGAGCACTAGAAGCACCCAAACTTAATAGAACCTCACAGAGAACCCAGAATTGTAGAACTTAGAAGCACATCTCCAAGAAGAAAAACAACATGCAGATATGCTCCAAGCGCAGCTGAAGGCCTTGACCCCAGTTGAAAGGATGAAGTGATTTCCAGAACAACACACCACCCAACAATAGGTAAACATGTTGCAAAGTAAAGTGATGGAAGTATCTCAACGACTTCAACCCATCCAAGAGAAATTATACCACTTGTTCATTGAAGTTGAGATCTAGGCAACCGAACTTGAATAAGTTGTCATCACCGCAGAACAACGCATGGAAGGACCAGTAAATGACACAGTGATCCAGGAGGTCACTGAGGAAGAGGTTGCCGCACTACAGCAGGTCGAAGTAGCTTGGGCCAAGCTCAAGACATTCGAAGTAGAGCTGATCAGACCAGAGTGACTCAGGATGAGTCACAGGTTAGTGTTGGGGGCATGTTGGCCCTTGACCAAGTTTTAAGGAAAACTTGGTCATATTTGATCGTTTTTGGACATCGACACCCTATCAAAGACGGAGCGCCAGGCGAAGTAGAGATCACAGGATTTTGGTAGACTTTTGGGGCCCTTTTTAGGGTTTTGCGTTAATGTAATGGGAAAAGGGATGATGACCCATGGGTTTACCCATGTTTAGGCCTATTTTGTAAAAGTATAAATAAGTAGCTAGGAAATGTAAGAAGTGTCGATGGCTTTGTGCTAGTAATTAGATCTGTGTGATTGAATGTGAATGCTATGTGCATGATTGTAAGAGGCTTGCAAATATCAGTGCAAGTGTTGTAAGTGTTGAGTGCATATATTGTAAGAAGGCTCTGTGCTAGATCTACTTGGGGAAGGAGGATCTAGCGAGATGCATGTAGATCTCCTGTCCTATGTGGAGTGCAAGTTGAGCTCTATGTTGTAATCATATTGATCAAATCTAATAAAGAAGAAGAAGACTTTGTGTACATAGCCACAGGGTGGGGGTGAGCCACGTAAACTAGTGTGTCATGCTTTGTGATGTTGCTTCCTTGTGTTTTCATTGTCTTTCTAAGTGCTTTTCCATGATTAGATAGATTTACTTATGCTTTGTGATTTACTAGATGTATATGAATAGTATATCTAATGTGTATGAGGATGCTTAGTGTTGATCTACAGGATCTAATATGTTTTGATGTTGCTAAGAACTGAAATATATTATATCTGAGCAAGTATTGTGACGTTATGTCTTATCTGTGAAGTACAATAAGGGTGAATAGTGATGAATGAATAGTGTTAAGTGCTCTATAAAGAATATAATCACAGATCTGTGTCCCAACTAAGGTCCCAAACACCTGAGTCTTGCAACCACCCCTGCCTCTACCTTGGATGAGACTTCATCTTCTTTGCAGGTGTTGCCGAAAGGGCCAGTAGTTAGGGATTTGTTGGTGCACTCTTGAGTGTTGAACCCTGGGTTTTCCCCTGTGCCAACATATACCTTTTGGACAACAAGTTGATTTGCAGGTAACCATGAAAAGGCTCCATGGAACATCCTCCATTTTAGTATTCTTAAACCACTTTTCACCTTTCAATGGGAGTCTTATCGCTCGGCTTATGAAATATTCTATTATTTCCAACTGCACATCCCCGAACTTGGCCCTAAAACCTTCAAAAGTATTTTCAAATGCCTGTACAACCGAGAGGTTGTAGCCTTTGAATTTCCTGAGGAAGAAATCCCACCCGTGATCCTTCAGGTCATCTATTGCGTCATCATGGGAAAGAAGGTCTTGGCAACCGTTCATCTCGATTCGAACCACAGGTGCCACTACCACCATGAAATAGATACAATAGATATCACGGGAGGTAGGTTTTGTCTTCCAAAATACAGGCAGCAGAGAGAGGTCTGTGAGGAATGTAATGGAACGAAAACTACAAAGTTTGGGGACTGTCATAACTTGGAAAAATGAGTTGGTGAAAACAAAAAACTGGAGGGCTCGTAGAACTATGAGACATTAACCACTATGAATATCAAACCCTCCAACAATACCAAACCCCAAATCACATAATGAATGATCTCATTAATTCTCAGGATAGCAAGGTGGATTGAAATCGTGGGTACAACATGCCTGTACCAAGCAACATGAGTGATGATATGACTGTTGACATCATGAGACCCATATCAAATGTTAAATCATTGTTTTGTGCATTCATACATTTCACAAATCAAAACCAATGATCAACCATAAAACCAGTTAAGTCACGATACCCATAATACGTAAATATCATGATAGTGAATCGATCAATAAGTTCATAAAACTTGAAATTTAACATTATATGGGTGTCTTCAAAGTGAGATTTCTTAGTTAGAAGATATAAAGCCCAAACCAAGTTTTTATTTAAATTCATGCTTACAGTGATGAATTTAAAAACAAAAACAAACGAAAATTCAAACGAAAAACTCAATAAGATAAGTTAATCCCAATCATTGTCTTGAATTTCAGAAACTTAAGAGTTTATAAATGAAAGGTGGTGGCAGCTACAGAAAGATATAATTTTTTGTGGTGACTTCAATTATGATCAAAATTGAAAACATTGGTGGCTGCCAACAATGGCGACATATTAGGCGAAGCAGATATCTCTGCATCACCAGAGAATTTATGTCAGAAACTCAGATGAAATAAATTTTTAGAAATAGTTAACAACAGGTCAAGGATCATAACTCAAAAATAACGTAGTTTAGCATCAAATGTATTTCTATCAAAAATGTGTAATATGGCATCTAATTTAGAGTATGAGAATAGCGATGTTTATGCAGTTGAATTCGATACTGTTGGCAGGGCCATTGTTGCCAGTAGGTGTCCATAGCCTCGGCAGGGATGTCATTTAACCCACTCTACTACCTCGATCATGTCCAAGAGTCATCCATTCATGACAAAGACATATTCGCACTTGATCAAATTAAAATACATACCTGAGGATATTCTTAAACCCAGCATTGCTTCGCTGCCAGCAGGCCTATTTAGTACCCTGGCGAAGTTCCCTTAGTATCATGCATGCATTTACCCGCTACCAGCAAACCTATTCAATGTCTCGGTGACTTTACAAACACTTCCTACACATTACAGTTCTTTAAACCCTCTATAATTTGTTTATAATTTCCAAAAATTCATGATATTCAAGAGGGTGGGGTGATACGAAAAATCTCAATAGTTCGGAATGAAAATTTCGATCATTTACAAATTATTCGTTTGTTTTGATGACCTTCATCATGATTTGGACACTCAGATTTCTGTTAAGAAACCATCTCGAGGATGGGAAGTTACAATTGAGTTGTTTTCCTTAAAACAAGTACAACGTTAGAAGTTTGTTAATGATAATTGCATCTTCTTGTAATTTCAATGAGAAACCAGAAGCATTGATTTGAACAAAAACTTACTTCTGTTGATCTAAGTTTTAGCACTTACTTCTCAGGTGCTTGGGAATTTATCAACTGCTACTAATGAATGAGAATTTTTATTCCCTTCCAAAAATGAAATGGTGACTCATACATAATTATTTAGAAAACAAATCAAAATCAAGCAAAATGAAAAGAACCAAAATCAAAATAGAAAAGAAAAAATAAAAAATATTTACAAAAGGGTGGAACATGAATCATCAGGTGAAATACCTCTTAAGAGATTGGCCATTCACTGGGAAAGTGTTTGGTTGTCCCTCCAAATTATGCAGACGGAAAGAGTTGGGACCCAATTTTTCAGAAATTACAAATTGTCCCAGCGACAGGCTTTGGAACTTGGTGTGTTCCCCCTTACCCTAGTGGGATTTGTCCCACTTGAGAACCAAATATCCAACATCAAAATTTCTATCAAAAGAATAATTTGCATCGAACTCTCTCTTCACAATTTTTTGGTGTTGATCCAGTTTCTATTTATCTTGTGTTCTCACCTCTTCTAGTTTTAACAAAGCATTTATCCGAATTTATAGAGGAGGATACTCTTCTTCTTAGACTTTATGCGATAACTGCAGAGAAGGAAGTAAGACATGCGAGGGGAGAATGGATTCTCTTCCATAAATGAGGAAGAAAGGGGAATTACCAAGAGAAGATTTTGGAGTTACCCTATAATCCCAAAGTGCATTATACAGTGCATTGTGCCAATTCTTGTGGTTTTTTGAAACTGTCTTTTTGATAATTTTGATTAAATTCTTGTTTGTTGATTCTTCTAGACCATTCCCTTGAGGATAGTAGCTGGAAGAATACTTCAGTTTAATCCCTTTTCCAGAGTGAAAACATTCATATCGAGGGACAAAAAATAAGAATCGTTATCAAAAACCAGACATTCAGGAATGTTGAATCGAGCGATGATATGGGAGTTCAAAAAAGACACTACCTGATTAGTGTTGACCACTTTCAGAGGTACATCTTCATACCATCTTCTAAATTAGTATGTTGTTGTAAGGATATACTTGTGTTGCTGCGAATAAGAGGGATTAATTGGTCCTATGATGTCTAGGCCCCATTGCTGAAAAGGTGCATCTACAATAACAGGTTGCAAAGGGAAAGTTGCATTTCTCACACGTCCTGCAACCTTTTGGCAGATTATACATTTGCGGGACAATGTATGGGCATATTTAAACAAGGTAGGCCAATAGTATCCAACCCTCAGCACTTTGTGGGCAGTGGTATCTCCACCGAAGTGACCACCAACTTCACCTGCATGAAGTTCAGCTAGCACTCTTTCAGACTCTTCCTTTTCTAAACAGCGCAGAAAAACACCATCAAAGTTATTTCGAAATAATACATCATTTATTAACTGGAAAGATACAGATATGAGCCTAAGAAATCTTCTTTTTTTAGGATCAAGATTGCAGGGAGCAGATCCATGTGTTAAATAAAATTTAATGTTCTCATACCATGAATTGGGTGTAACTTGTGCACAACTGATCTGTTTTTCGTTATGCTAATTTACAATTGAGGTGTTTATTTGTCTTTCTTGTTCTTCAACTGAATCATCTACTAGTTTACACAGGCCTTGACCTCTAACAATTTGTGTAGGAGTTATTTCAAGGCCATATTCCTGTAGTGAAGTCATCCAATTTACCCTTTTCTCACCCAACTCTTTTTGTACTAACAGGTTTCTCACATTAGGGTAAGGAATAATAACTTTGGTTCTAGATTTCAACAGGTAAGACCAGAAGTGTTTCAGTGATTTGAAAACAACATATGCCTACTGATCTACTATTGGGTAATTAAGTTATACTCCTTTAAAATATGATCTCATTAAGGAAATGGGTATCTCATTGCTTTCAACATTTTTCTGTGTAAGTACAGCAACATAAAATCAATCAGATGCAAAAGTATAAAGAATGAAATCCGGAGAAAAATCAGGACTCATCAAGGAAGGGGCTTCTATTATTGCTTTTCTAATTGAATCAAAAGCCTAACTTTCTTGTGGTCCCCAATGGTACAAAACATTTTTTTTAATTAAATTTTGTAATGGTCTAACCATTTCCGAGAAACCCGAGAAAAATCTTCTTACGAAATTAATCTTTCCCAAAAAGGATTGCATAGCATTTTTGGAAGAAGGAGGGGGAAGTTTAGTAATACCTTGGGTTCTTTCGGGGTCAATAATCATTCCATCCTTAGACACTATAAACCCAAGCAGTTTTCCTTGCTCTACTGCAAAGACCGATTTCTTAGGGTTGAGAGATATGTCAAACTTGCGGCATCGTTCCAAGACAGCCCTAAGGTGAGACAAGTGATGTTTCTTGTTTTTAGAGAAGATGGTGACATCATCAAGATAGACCACGTCTGACTGGTTAATGAGGCCAGGGAAAGAAATATCCATTGCTCTATGGAAAGTGGCATCGACGTTTATCAATCCGAAAGGAATTTTCTTGTAGGCATAAGTGCCCCATGGGGTACAAAATGTGGTTTTAATCTAGTCTGAAGGAGACAAAAGGATATGGTTGTAACCTGAAAAACTATCTAGTAAAGATAATATTTTGAAACTAGAGACCTGTTGTAGAATTTGTTCCATTGGAGGAACAGGGTAATTGTCTTTATCAGACACTCGGTTTAAGTTATGAAAGTCAACACAGAGTCGAATTTCACCATTGTTCTTCCTTACAGGGACTAAATTAGATACCTATTGAGTGTGCCTAATAGGGAAATTTATATTTGCAGTTATTAATTTTTTTAATTCCTTTTTAACAGTAGGTTCCAATTTAGGATGCATCTTCCTCAATTTCTGTTGAAAAGGATGAGTATGAGGTTTCATAGGGATTATATGGTGTGTGATGTTTGGATCAAAAGTTTTAAGGTCATTATATGTCCAGGAGAATACATCTTTATATTCTTTAAATAATTTTATAAAGGTGGATCTTTCTTTCTCAGAACATCCCTTTCCTAGATTAATATTTTGAGGATTATCTCTTGTTCTTAAATTAACAGTTTCATAGATTAAAGAGGAACTGTTAGTTTTTCCGTTGACTAGCCCTCTAAACTTATCGTGCAAATCATAAAATTTCTCTAATATCACAATAGATCTGGGAATAGAGTTTACCAGGTTGGATGTTGATTCAAGAGATCAAGGATATGATATTACCGTGAAGTTTCGGAGATTCTCATCATGAGTACCTTCATCGATGACTACATCTTGGAAGCTGTCCTCTATATGCAGAAAGTTGATGATCTGTTGGTCGTCATCAAATACTCTCCAATTCATGATGTTTTCCGGAATTGACAGCCTGAACAACAATTCGATGGAAAATGCATTAGGGGAAAGACCTTTAGCAAGAAACAATTTAGAAGCAACATTGGCTAGTAGATCAGCTTCTGAATTACTCATCCTAGGAATATAATTTATATTAAACGCTGAAAATTTATGCATCAAACTCCATACCTCGGTTTGCTAACTTTTCAGATGTGGTGATAAGAAATGTATGGCGTTTCTTACCTTCTTGACCATGATTTCTGAATCACTGAATGCCATCAAATTTTGCACATCCATATCCAATGCTTTCCTAAGTCCTTGTAGAAGCACTTCGTACTTGGTCGTGTTGTTAGTGCATTCAAACTCTAATCAACAAGAAATAAAAGTTTTATTACCTATAGGATCAATGAGTACATAGCTAGCACCTACTCCTTCTTGGCATGTAGATCCATCGAAATATAAAGACCAGATATGTGCATCATTAGCAGCACTTGGCATATTCGGCAAAGTTGGTGTCTGAGTATAGGTTGTAACTTCAGATTGTTGCCTTGGATCAGTGATAGAAGATATTTCTATCATGAAATTACCAAAAAAGGTATTCATTCCCTGCATTTCAAACAAATTTGTGGATGTAACAAAAGGCTCATTTGTATCATTCAGATTTGTCACGGTATGCTTAAGATAATGTTCTATGTTTATCCTTAGTTTTTGGGGATGTCCATTTTCAGGCAGCCACAAGTGAGACCAATCTATAGAAAAGTAATCGTTCAGTTGTTCTGACCAATCTCTGCTTAAAAACAAACCATACACTTCAGGAATATCAACAACGATAATATCAATAATCTGATGAGCTTTAGGATTGGATGATAATCTAATCAGTACGTTCTTAAGCTCATCGATTACTTTAACGTTCGTTCGATCTAGCTGAATAATTTTTAGATCAGAAGGTTTTACTTTTGCATTATTTTTTTGGAAAATAGATAGAGGCATCACATTTGATGATGCACCGGAGTCAACCATACAATTATGTACATTCCTATTAAAAATATCAAAAGTCAATAAAAAAGGTGGGACATTTTTTCGTGTGGAAACAACATAATTCTGTTGTTTTTTTGTTGTTGTCCCTAAAACAGTTTTATCTACATCTGCTATAGTTTTTTTTTCTAAGTCCCTTTTGTATTGAGGTTCAAATGTTTTCTTAGTTGGGACATTTTTAGCTACATTTGAATCAATTTCTGTTGACTTTTTGCTGCCATGATCATTCTTTTTACTGTTTTCAGTGATGCTTTGAAGCATTTTCTGTAAAATAAGAGGAAATTTCAGCAGTTCAAAAACATAAATATTAGCCCTCAATTTTTTTAGATCTTCAATTAAATCGTATTCTAAAACTGGGGCTGAAATGATTTGTTTAATTTCAGTATTCCTTGTATGTTTCGGAAACACGTTTTTACTTACGTCAGGAGGGGGTTTGTTTTGCATTTTGCTTCTTGTGTTGTAGGGGTGGACAGTTTCGAAAATCGCTTGGAAGCTACTATCCGACAAGTGACTGAAAACATGAGGAGATGAGTCATGTTCTTCTGGTACCTCTTCCTCAACTATATCATCATAATTTTCAGGAGGAGCAAAAGAATAATTGTCATGTGCTTCTAAGATGGTTTGCAAAGCATACTGTAAACTTTCAAAATTTAGACCTTTTGTGCTTGGGTTTGGCCGGTTAGGAGGAAAATGCTTTCTAAAAGGAGGTTTGAAACTTCTTTTGTTTGTGGATGCCTCCTCAACTGATCTTTTCAAGTCAATGGCCTGATTGGACAGTTTTTGGAAAGCTTTCTGCAAGCTCTCTAAGTCTAAAGTTTCTTGTTGATTTTTAGTTTGAGGAGGCCTAGTGAGAATTTCTATTTTCTTCTTAGAGGATGAGGTTGCTTTGGCTTCACTATTAATATTATATTTTAAGCTCAATATATCTTTCTCAATTTGACTTGCCTCCTCAAAAGCTTCTAACAAAGTGTTTTTCTTGGACTTTTTAACCCAAATGGCTATGTTATTGTGCAAGGATTTAGCATAATATGCAACAATTAAACTTTCTACGGGCATCAAATCTGCAGGGATTTTGTTTTTTAAAGTAAGAAATCTTTGGTTAAAGCCTTTCACTTTTTCTTTAAGGTTCATTTTTAAGATTGAGAGTTCCATAACCAAGACTTCCAGAGATTTATCATCTCCAAATTTTTCGAGAAAACAAGTTTCAAACCTATCCCAAGAGACGATGGTCTGGGGTTGTTGAGAAACATACCATGTGGAGGCATTTCCCTCAAAAGTATAAGGAAATAATCTGCATACTACATCCTCATGTTCAACACTCCAAAGTCTAATGGAAAACATAAATTTCTTGATTTGATCCTCAGCGGATTGCTTTGAATCTAGATCAAATTTAGGCAGCCATTTCTCCAGATGTTTAGGTAATGGGTGTTGGGGTCTGGGTACAGCCACAACATCTTGATCAAGACAAGGTATGGCAAGATTATTTTGGTTTGCCATGGGAATTGGTGGTGTCGAAGGCTGAGATGGTTCTAATGAAGAACTACCTTCGTCTGAAGACTCTCTTCCTAAAGAGGATGGAGAAGAACCAGGTAGGTATGGTCGGATACCTAATCCTCCTACTCCAGGGATAATTGTTTCAGCAGGATTGATAGTATTTCCACCTAGAGAGTTTTCGGGCAAACCAGTGCCTTGAAGTTGTTCTTGGATATCCATGAAATCTATGGGTTGATTAAGTGGCCTACCAGGTTGTCTGATATGGGATAAGGCACTATGAGTTCTTATGAGTGACTGAAGAACAATTTATTGGACGTCAACCCCTTGAGGAACTAGTGTCACTTGTTCAACGGGAATATTAGGGTTATCGTTTGAGGTAGTTTTTGTTTCAAGTGTAACGCTATTGTCTGAGAGACTATGCGTTACGATAGGAGTGTGAGTGTGTGGGGGAGGAGTCTTGCGACCTCCACATGCCATCAATTAAATTCAGGCCCTCCTTCTAACACCATTTGTTGATGGGCATAAGTGATACACCATCAACTGGAAGGTCAAATCTGGACCAGGGTTATCTAAATAACCCAAGTCGTTTGGAATGAAATGACTTGACGGGTTTAATGGCTCCATTGGCCAACTAAAGTTCTAAAAATAATAAAATAAATGAAACTAATATATAAAGCTATAATACTGAGAATATAAGTCTAATAATTTACAAACGTCAAAATAGAAAGATGGAATATTTGCATATGATTATAAACAGTGCATATACAATTTACAAGATTTACTGGATATCTTGTGAAATAGATGTTTTTGTAAGTGTTTGTAAAAGAGATAAAGAAAGCACATACATTTTTCTATTTTTTGTCTAATATTTAAAATCTAAAAAAAACTAAAGAATACTAAGTGAATATTATTGAAACGAGAATAGATGAACAGCTAAAGATAATTCAAGTTGTTCCTATTTCATTGATAAATAATCTAACTAAAGAGATAGTAAACTAACCTATGATTAATCAATTAAAATGAATTTATTCTCCTATGTAATTCAAGCTCCTAGCTTTCTCGCTTATTAGGGAAACCTATAACAGAACAGAGATAATACTCCCAGAACAAACTCAAAGGTGCTTTGGAACAAGAATATAATAGCAGACTGATAAAATATACAAATCTGGTGATATTATGATAATGAACACTTATAATAAAGGAAACTTAATACAAAGCATTCATATAATCCATCATCCAATATCCAACATAAATCAACAATATTTAAATGAAATATTTGATCACAGATGTAATATGGAACAATAGATTATAGACATCATCAAAATACTTAATAATATGAAATACCATAAGATAACTAGACTAAAGTTGCATCAAACGTAATAACATTTCATAATATAGAAGTAAAAACATAACAGGGTAAGCGTCACACAGGTCTAAAGCCAAATAGTGAACAGCCTCTCCATATCAATCTTCCAAAATCATATGTCCATAATGTGTCCCAGCCAAAGATGTCCTTCACTACTAAGAGTGACCTATATTTAAACTAGTTCAGGATTCATATACTCTTGTCATACAAGATAGAGTTGAATCCACACAAATAGATAGTATTACAAAAATAGTGAAACTAGAAACCACTCATGTATGAGTTGGTTCGTCAAAAATAAACCAAAGTTTTATGAACATAAAAGACAGAAACTACTGAATAATAGAGCGTATGATCCAAGGTTTTTTCTCCATGCAATCAACATCATAATCATCAATTTCCTATGGATAGAAAAACAAATTTGATATTCGGAAAACAATGCTAACTATTATTCAAAAACAGACTAGCTACAGAATCATAGATTATGTAGCTAGTCTTATTATTAGCAAAAGAAATCAAAATTAAATCTCTGTATTTTTATTTTTCATAATAGAATGGAATAAAATCAAACAAAATTGTTTTACCATTAGAAATTAGCAAATGAAGGATCAGATAGTTCTGAATTTATGATGGCTTTGAAACTAATTGTATTTTTTATGATTATATTACCAGATCTCTTGATTCTTTTATTTTCCATTTCTATGTATGCTTTCAAGTCTTGGTTCTCTCGTTCCAATAGAGAATTATGAGAAGCTAGACGTTTTACTTGCGCATGTAAGAGCAGAATATCCCTATAATAACGCTCTATCCAATCTAAGCAATTGTCACAATGCACTGGTGTAATGGCAGACCGATGTGGAATACAGTCGGCAATAGGTATCTCATATTTCTGTATGGCTTGTTCCAGGTTGTGACCAATGCCTGCAAAACCCTCCTTGCCTTTGAGACACGGGGGTAATTTAGACACGAAGTCATACTGTTCAAATTGGGTAATAGCCTTGTTCTCGGGACATTGGTTGTCTGGTTCTTCCTGAGCCAAGAAATCATTTATCTCTTGATCTGAACATTGATTGTTGACCTCGATCGTAGAGATCGATCTCAAATGATCGCTTTTTCGATTCCTTAAACTCCTAGAAATCAATCGACCAGACCTCGTATTCCTAAAATTCAAATCAGAGTTGTGTTGTTTCTAACCTTGTGAATTTTCTTTGCAACGGGCTTATCTTTACTAATCAGATTAGGTTCATTCGTAGGCACAGGGGAAACTTTTCCTTTTAATTAACCAACTATTTGTTCCAAATATTTCCTAGGCGAACACTTACATGGTAATTTCTTAACCACATGGGTTTCAACAGCAATAGATGTTGGTTCATTAAATTCAGAGCCATCAAGTGAATTGAAAAGCTAGATTTCGGTCACTGGTCTGTCCAAAATGGGGTTTACAATTAAAGGTGGGTTGACTGTATTGTCAACCTGGGTGAAGCCATTTCGGCTCAGGAAACTCTCCCAATTGTCATCGATTTTCGATAGGTGATAAATCAATAAGATTTTAATGAGTCTGTGATGAACAAGACTCGACAGAGAGTTCATGTTATGTCGCTTATAGCGTTTAGATATTTTGTAAAGTCTCATTGATGGGTAGAACAACATGTTCAATTCAAACCCTATGAATAACATAAGAAACCGAACGTGGTATAGAAAAACCAACCCATACCATCTTTCACATGTCATAAACTGTTTCAAAATTAAAATGAGGTTGTGCCATCTGTGTTTCATAAAAGCAATGGGAATACTTTTTGGACAGCAAGTGGATTTATGGGAAACCATGAACAAGCTCCATGGAACATCCTCCATTTTAGCATTCTTAAACCACTTTTTTCCTTTCAATGGGATTCTTGTCGCCCGGCTTATGAAATCTTCTGTTATTTCTAACTGCACATCCCCGACCTTGGCCCTAAAACCGTCAAAATTCTATGCAAAGGCCTGTGCAACCGAGAGGTTGTAGCCTTTAAATTTCCTGAGGAAAACATCCCACCTGTGAGACTTGAGGACATTTATTGTGTTATCATGGGAAATAAGGGCTTCGCAACCATTCAATTCAATTCAAACCACATGTGTCATTGCCACCATGAAATAGATACAATGGATATCACAGCAGTAGAGAGAGGTCTGTGCGGAATGTAATGGCATGAAAAATGCAAAGTTTGGGGACTGTCATAACTTGGAAAAATGAGTTGGTAAAAATGAAAAAATCGAGCGCTCGTGGAACTATGATCCATTACCCACGATTAATACCAAACCCTCCAATAGTACCAAACCCCAAATCACATAATGAATGATCTCATTAATGCTCAGGACAACAAGGTGGATTGAAATCATGGGTACAACATACCTGTACCAACCGACATGAGTGTTGATATGACTGTTGAGATCATGAGACCCATATCAAATGTTAAACCATTGTTTTGTACATTCATACATTTCACAAATTAAAACCAACGATCAACCATAGAGCCAATTAAGTCACGATACCCATAATACATAAAAATCATGATAGTGAATCGATCAATAAGTTCTCAAAATTTTAAATTTAACAATATATGGGTGTCTTCAAAGTGAGATTTCTTAGGTAGAAGATATAAATCCCAAACCAAATTTTTATTTAAATTTATTCTTACAGTCATGAATTTAAAAACAAAAACAAACAAAAAACTCAATAAGATAAGTTAATCCCAATCATTGTATCGAAGTTCAGAAACTTAAGCGTTTATAAATGAAAGGTGGTGGCAGTTACAGAAAGATATATTTTTTTGTGGTGACTTTGATTATGATAAAAATTGAAATAAATGGTGGCTGCCAACACTCCCCTATTTGAAAATATTGATGCTTAGAACACTTGTCGAAATCTTTCTTCATCCTCTATTGATGGAGCTATGATCGATTATAGACTTGTTCCCTCGCCTGTTGTGTGTGAATCAGCTGATTTATTCTCCTCTGCACATCATTTGGCTCAGCCTCCTTCTCTTGAAACAATTTTCTAACGGGTGGCCCCAGTGAGGTAGGGAAGATTGCATCTGCATCGTAAACGATCTGAAAGGGCAACGTTGAGATGGACTTCTTGGTGGTAACCCGATCTTCCCACAGCTCATAGATAAGATTTGCATGCCAAGCTTTCTTATTGTCTTGCAGGAGTCTTTTGATGATCCTGGTTAGGATCTTATTTGAGGATTCTGCTAACCCATTTCCTTGTGGATAGTACGTCATGGAATGCCCCAGGGTTATATTGTAATCCTGACAAAACTTTTCCATCCTCTTGGACTTGAATGCAGCCACGTTGTCTGTTATGATTTTGATGGGGCATCCAAATCTTGACAAAATTTTTGTCTCCAGAAATTGGATGATGACTATGTCGGTAGCTTGCTTCATGGGGATTGCCTCTATCCATTTCTTGAAGTAGTCAGTGGTCATGAGTATCCACTTGTGTTGTGTGGAGGATGGTAGGTTTATTTCCCCTATGAAATCTAGACCCCACTGCATTAAAGGTGCTTTGACTGAGATCAGATTTAGTGGCAGGGGTTGCATCTTTCTTATCCCGTCGAAAATCTGACATTCGCGGTAGTTGGAGACCTCTTTATACACGTCAGCGAATATTATAGGCCAGTAGTAACTTGCCCTCAGAATTTTGTGTGCGGTGGTTTTCCAGTAGTGGTGTCCTCTACAATCACCTTTGTGAAATTATTGTATGGCCCACTTCGCATCATTTTCCAGTAAACAACTTAGCAATATTCCCCCAGGGTCTTTCCAGTAGAGTAAGTTCTCCAGGATGTATAAATTAACCGTTGTAAGCTTGATAAATCTAACCTTAGTCTTACTTACACCTGAAAGGGCCTAGAGATTCTAAAAAACATAGATGATGTCTGCATACCACGACGAATCGATGAACTCTTGAGATACTTGCACAGTCGTTTCTTCTTAAGGATATTTCGACAGATCAACAATGAAATTCATTCCACGGCGTCACAGTCTGAATGTGCCATTAAATTTGCAAGGCGTTGACCCTTGATCATTTTTGTAGGATTAATATCAAGATTGTCTTCCATCATGGCCAATATCCACTTTCCTCTTATCCCTTCAAGGTCAGGTTGAGCCAGGATATCCTTTACCAAGTTGTTGGGTGTTAGCACATATTATTGTTAAAGGGGTGTTTTTCCCTTAGGAAATGTCACCTTGGTCAAAATGCACAAAAAGGGGGATAAAAACCCCACCTTTTCCTTTAATCCTAAGTTTAGCGCCCGGGCACGTTGTGTTAAGGGGCATGTAGATCTGGGTGGCTGAGATCTGTGTGCTCATATATACAGTGCACATTCCATATCAGACCCCCCCCGACCTTCTGCCTTTAACAGGAGGGGGGGTCCGAGTAGGAGTTTTCTGGCGCGGGCCCCGCACTATCATGTCAACTCCTCATTAACTCGAAAGGCCCCCCCCCACGCTAAAACTCTTACCACCACCTCCCCTCCCCTCTGAGTAGAACACTTTACCGCCTCCTCTTACCGCTTGCTCTCCTGCCAACAGCTATATTCCACTCGCCTATCCCTTCTCTGTTGTCACGTCATCACCTTTCATTTCTTGACACCTGTCCCCCACTCACTCATCTCCTTGCCTATCACATCTCCCTTTTTCCTATGACGTTTATCATCTTCTGCCATGTGTCTCCCTCTGCATGTCACCCCCATCAATGTAGTATTGTTTCCCTCTACCACTGTAGCCTATCCTCTACCTCCACATCATCTTCTTGTGCCACATCACCTCCATCCCATTATGCCTCAACTCTTGCATGCCAGCACCCATCTTTTCTCAGTCACCACTTAGCCAATTGTAGCTTTCCACCTGGTCAACGATCATCCATTATATCCTGCAAGACTTCGTTATCCACCTCTCCGGTCCCACATCATTAGCCTCCATGTCCACCTATTGTCTTCTGGGTTAGCACCCAACAAAGCTCAA
This sequence comes from Picea engelmannii, assembly GCA_009831015.1. Taxonomy (NCBI): domain Eukaryota; kingdom Viridiplantae; phylum Streptophyta; class Pinopsida; order Pinales; family Pinaceae; genus Picea; species Picea engelmannii. The sequence goes on along the minus strand of ML806557.1, from coordinate 216,768 downwards.
GTGGCAGATATTCACAGGGTGCGGTCAACGTGTTTTTGACGTGTCAGGTTGTCTCTGCCCACTCCGATCCCAATGAAGCAGTTAATGAAAACAATGAAGGTGATTGAGACATTGTTTTCTTCCATAAATAGAAGTTTATAAAGGGACCAATCACGGAAGTAGGATGTCAGTCCAGTCTGACCAGAGATTGCGCCTGATAGAAGATTGCATGGGAAGTCTGACTAACATCTGCATGTGCAGCCTAACAGAGAAGCTCACTAACGCAAAACCTTGAATGCATGACATGATCACGCCTCAGGAAATCAGAGTTAGTTCTGATTATGTGTAGGCATTTTTTCCAGTTTTTTACGGTTGATGGTTGAGCTAGGCTCCCGCATTGTAAACTTTTGATGAAGTTTTTGGTTCTCTATTATGTATTGTGATCTGATACTTCTCGTTTAATGAAATTCAGCTTCTTTTCATCTTACTTGCCTCTTATACTAAAGTTTCTGTGATTAAAGGATTCACATGGATTGTTTTCGACTGTATTGTAATGTATGTTTGATTGCAGTGCTTTCATTAACGTTCTTCAATTTCCTGAAGTTTTGAATACAAGAGGATCTTGTTTTTGAACCTTTTCCTCCTTAGGTTGTTGGAAGACCTGATGTCCATAGCATACCTTTACATTTTCTCCTCAATTTATTCCTCCTACTCACCCTTACTACAACTTACTGACGGAAGTTGAATCAAGACCTCACCTACATGTGCACACTGGTCCAATTTTCTGAGTTAAAACAATATTATCCTGGGTCTACGCCCATTTGATCGCTTCAAACTTATTAATTGTGACATACAAACTGATGGGTATTGGGCTTACCTCCAATTTAATATGGAGATGAATTCTAGTGCTAACATTTATGGCATCATTGCCAGAGATGAATTGAAGATTTTCCCTAGGATAGAATGACAACGAGCTTCTGATTTTGAAGGTGCATCAGACATTGAAACCATTGAAGATTGCAACCTGCACCTAGCGACTCCATTGATGTGACCCCATTGTTTTAGATGTGGCTTCCAGAGGCAGGCACACAAGGTCTACTCCACAACTGCCTCTAGCAACACCTAAAGTTGACCCAGAGAAAAATATCAAAAGACGAAAGATCCTCTAGGAAGGAACTTCAACTACTATACCTGGTGATTCTAGTAATTTTCATAATCCTCCTTTCACAACTCCAGTATTTGTTTCTCATTTTCCTATTACACCATCTGTTGGAGCTTATAGAATTTTAAATTTTGGGAGTTTTTCTGCTAGTTTCCCCTCTCCCAGTTTTGGTCTGGAAGGCTTTGACACTCCTATTCCCCCATGAGTTGTACCCTGGTCTGAACCCAGAACCCTTGAATATTTTCCCACTCTGAGCTTCACTACTCCTCCTTTTCTTAAATTTGTTGCTTTTACAGAGAGGGAAACCTTTGTTCCCTCAAGCCCTGTAGATTTTTCCTCAAATCCCTTGTTGTTTCCCTTTCCTCCCAGAGGCTTAGTTCCAGCCTCCCTTGTTCAAGGTACATCTCCTCTTGGTTCTCCTCCAGCTATCATCCCTATGGAAGGTGCTAATCCCCCTAGGAATGGAATGGATGTCATAGTGGCTGCAAGATATGCCCCTCTAATCTTACCTCAACCAATGAATTCTCTCCCTGCTAGAGATTACCTAAAATACATGCCCAAATTCACAAGAGAAGAAGACATAACTGTTGAAGAACACCTTGTTTCCTTCTACAGTTATGTAGACAATCTAAATATTGAAAACGAGGATGTGTGGATGAGAGTCTTTGTCCAGATACTTGATGGTGAGGCTAGGAAATGGTTTAGGGGGTTGACCCCTGGATCCATCGCTAGGATTGAGGCTTTAGATGATGTTTTCTTGAGACAATGGGGGCATAAAAAAGACTTCATGTATTATGTCACAGAGTTTGGGTCCCTAAAGAGAAAAGAGGGAGAGTTTGTCTCTAATTTCTCCAAAAGATTCAACAAAATGTATAACAAGATTCCTGCTAAGATAAAGCCTACAGAAGCCTCTGCCAAAATTACTTATGCTAGTGCTTTTGACCCTGATTTATGCCTCCTGTTGAGAGAGAGAAGAGATACTTCCTTGGATCATATGCAAGATGCAGCCATGGAAGTAGAGTCCAACATATTGGCAGTTGACTGACTTAGGAATAAAGTTGATCGAAATAGAGGAAGGGGGGGATCTGAAGCTTCAACCTCTACTTCCTTTGCATCCCATCCTCAAGTAGATGAATTTACCAAGCTGGAAAAATATCTTTCTGCAGAAATGGAGAAGATGAAATTTGAAGGGAAGCAAGGTTATAAGAGTGCCCAAAATGATGATAACAGAGGTAACTTTAGAAGACCAAATAATACCCCTCGGGTACTTCCAAGAGAGCCTCAAAACAGAGATAGGGATGATCAAAAAATCTAAACCCCTCTTCAAAATAACCTCGTTGCGGATGAGGAAAGAGAGGAACAAGAGCTTGATCCTGAAATCCATTGTCTTGGAGACACCTCCCCATTTCCCCATTTAATCTGATCTACATACAAGGAGTCCCTCATGGACAGCCAAATAAATGAGCTGAGTAAAGGGGAGAAGACCAATAGTAGTCCCAATAAATATAACCTCAAGTCTAAGAAGAAAGAAGGGAAGTCTGACATCCCTGATCAGCCTTCCAGAGCAGAGAAGCATGTTAAAGATGCAATAAATAGAAGCAAGGAAAAGAAATCACATAACCCCTCACCAATAGACAAAGGTCTTATCCCTGAAGTGAGAGAAATTATGAAGCCCCCCTCCTATTTTAACATTAAGCATGATATTCAAAAGATTAGGATCCATGTACCCCTTTTAGAGTTGGTCAAGGATGAAGATTTTAAAAGGTCCCTCTCTAAACTGTTGCAGTCTGAACCATCATGTCATTCCACAGACTTAGTAAACCTTCAAGACAAAAAGACAGCATTCATCTTAGGTTCTTTGATAGAATATAGAGACGGTCCATCCCCTCCCTTCTATACATCTATGAACATACATGACAAGGTGTTGCATAATTGTTTGATGGACGTAGAGGCATCTCATAATCTCATGCCCAAAATTGTCATGGATGAACTTGGATTAGAAATCACAGAGACTTACCATGATTTTTATTCTTTTGATTCTAGGAAAGTGAAGTGTCTTGGGGTCATCAAAGATCTGGTTGTAACCTTGTTCAGTTGCCCATGAAAAGTGTGGTCATGGATATCGTAGTAATTGATGTTCCCCCCAAGTTTGGCATGCTCTTGTCAAGATATTGCACAAAAATACTTGGGGGAACATTACATATGGACCTCACATATGCTACCATTCCTATGTTTGGAGGGGGGCATAGAAGATTGTACACAGAAGCACATTTGGCCTATATTATTAGTGATGAAGCAGACCCCACCAACCATCCTATTTTTGTACTTGATACTGATTTGGGATCCAACTTATTGTAGCTCACTGATGACCCTGAACCCCCTCTTGAAATCAGAAATCAGTCCCTTACTCTTTGTGAAGATTCTCCTCTGATTACCTCTGTTTGGAAAATGCTCTTTGATGGAGCCTCTTCTAGAGAAGGTGTTGGTGTCGGAGTGGTCTTTGTTTCACATGTTCAAGAAATTATATCTCTGTCCTACAAATTAGAATTTGAAACTACCAATAATGTGGTAGAGTATGAAGCTCTTGTTTTGTGTTTGAGGGCTGCAAAAGACATGGGGATTGAGGAGATATCAGTGTTTGGGGATGCTGAGTTAATTGTCCATCATATCATAAATATTTATCAAGCCAAGCACCCTCGGCTTAGAAGTTACAGAAATGAAGTCTGGGATCTAGTTGATAGGTTTTTATTAGCTTTCAACATTTCATTTGTTCCAAGAGAAGAGAATGCCATGGCCAATTCTTTGGTTGTTTCAGCAAGTAATTTTAGATTCCCTCGACCACCTAAAATTAGGTATGGTGTAGAAGTGAAATATACACCCTCTATACCTGACAATGCCAAGCATTAGAAAGTGTTTGAGGATGATATTGAAATCAAAATATTCCTGGAGACTGTTGATGAGTTTTCTACATTACACATTGATCAAGATCCTGATTCTGAAATAAATCCTTATGGTGATGTTTTTTTGAACAAAATTACTAATCATCATATTGTCAAGTTTCCTAGTAATCATATCCCAAAGGGAATAGTTTCTTTGGAAAGAATATTTGACAAAAATGATGCGGTAGTAAAGGGTAAAGTTTCAAATGAGGATGTTGATGTAGCTGAGTGCAATATTGGTACAGAGAAGAATCCAAAATTTGTCAAGTTTTCAAGCAGCCTATCAAGGGAACAAAGGACCGAGTATGCCAAGCAGATAAAAGAGTTTGTTGACGTGTTCACCTGGACATATGAAGATCTCAGAACATACGATACAAATGTTATTGATCATAAGATCCCATTGAAGGAAGAGGTCAAACCATTTAGACAAAAATTGAGACACATAAAACCCAAGTTGTTGCCTATTATGGAAAGGGAGGTAAAGAAGTTGTTGGATGCCCAAATCATTGTCCCTTTGAGATATTCTGAATGGGTAGCCAACCTGGTCCCAGTAAGAAAAAAGAATGGATAAATCAGAATGTGTATCGATTTCAGGAACCTGAATAGAAGCTCTAAGAAGGTTAATTACCCTTTTCCAAAGATGGAACACATATTGCAGAGGGTGATAGGTGCATCCAGGATGTCCATGATTGATGGATTTTCTAGTTATAATTAGATTCTCGTCCTGCCTGGAGATAGAGAAAGAACATCCTTCACCACTCCTTGGGGTACATTCATGTATGCTAAGATGCCCTTTGGATTGATGAACGCAGGGGATACCTTTCAGCGAGTTATGGACATCGCCTCCATTGGAGAAAAGGATAAATTTGTAGTCATCTACTTGGATGACATTACAGTTTTTTCCAGGTCTGATAAAGAACACTGTCAGTATCTGAGAAAGGTCTTCTTAAAACAAAGAAAGTTTGGTTTCTCCCTAAATCCCAAAAATTCTTTATTCACCATGCAAGAGAGAAAATTGTTGGGACACATAGTATCAGCTGAGGGGGTCAGAATTGATTCAAGAAGGGTAAAAGCTATCCAAGCCTTGTCGCTTCCCAGATCCAAGAAGGAAGTTTAGTCTTTCCTGGGAAAAATTGATTTTCTGAGAAGGTTTGTTTCAAATTTTGTTGAATTGGTGAAGCATATCACAACCATGCTCGGGAAGGGGAATGAAATGAAATGGAATGTTGAGTCTATAAACTCTTTTGACCAAATCAAGAAGGCCTTGACCGAGGCACCTATGCTTATCAGTCCTGATTACTCCAAAGATTTTCTGATTTTTTCCTTTGCTTCTTTTGATACAATAGCAGTTGTTTTATTGCAGAAGAATGTTGAAAGGATGGAGCATCCTATTTCCTTTTTCAGCAGAGTGCTAAGGGACGCAAAGATAAAATATGACATCATGGAAAATAGGTCTATTCTTTGGTGAAATCCCTCAAGGCTTTCAGAATCTATGTCCTGCATTCAAAAGTTCTTTCATATGTTCCTTCATCTTCTGTGAAGGACATTCTCATTCATCCTGATATAGACAGAAGAAGGAGCAATTGGATTACCAAAATCCTTGAATTTGATCTGGAAATAAAGCCCACCAAACTAGTTAAAGGCCAAGGTTTAGCCAAGCTATTGGCTTAATAAAATTACAAAGATTTGGGGTTTAACTTCATAAGAATATTCTTAGAAAATCAGCAAGATGAGTTGTCTTATACATGCCCATGAGTCATCCCTCCATTGGCAGAATGCACTTGGTACAAAAATATTAAATTCTTTCTGCAGGAGTTGCGACCTCTAGATGGTATGGGAAAAAACAAGGCAAGAGATTTAAAGCTTAAAGCAATTAAATATTGTCGTATTGATCGAGTCTTATACTGGAAAGACCCTCTAGGAGTGATTTTGAGATGTTTAGACCCACAGGAAGCCCAAAAGATCATGTCTGATTTTCATGAGAGTTTGTGTGGGGGACACAACTTCTGGAGAACCACAACCTACAAGATTCTTAGAGCTGGCTATTTCTAGCCTAACCTACTCACCGATGTTTGTGTTAAAATCAGGGCTTATGTCAAGTGTCAGAAATTCTCAAGAAAACAACAGCTCAAGTCCCTGCCTTTGAAGCCTATGGTAGCTTCAGGACCCTTTCAGTGGTGGGGCTTAGATTTTATCAGGGAAATTCACCCCGCTTCAAGTGGTTAGCACAGGTGGATATTGATTGCCATAGATTACTTTACCAAGTGAATAGAATCCATCCCCACAATGAGTGCTTCCCACAAAGTAATCATTGGTTTTCTTGAAGACATTATGGTAGGATTTGGTTGTCCAAGTAGAATCATTATTGATAATGCTGCATCTTTCAAGGATGAACCATTAATCCAGTTTTGTGAATAGTTTGGAATTTCACTGATTCACTCAACTCCTTACTACCCCCAAGGGAATGGACTGGTAGATTCCTCAAATAATAGCCTTATAAATATCATCAAAAGAATGCTAGAGGACAAAAAGAAAGCATGGGATTCAAAGATCAAATTTTCTCTATGGGCTGACAGAGTGACAACAAAGAGATCTCTTGGTGTCTCTCCTTTTTCATCTTGTGTATGGAGTTGAGGCCATCTTTCCTTCTCAGATCACCTTGCCAGTGGAAAAATTCTTCCAAGACTACCAAGGGGAGCCTGATGATATGATGAGAAGAATGCAACAGCTGGTGGAAGTGCAGCAGACTAGAGAGAAAATACTGAACAAAGCACATGAACATCAACAGAAGATCAAGCAAGCTTTTGACAAGAAGGTAAGAAAAGAGGATTTCCAGCTAAGAGATCTGGTACTCAAATGGGATGCACCCAAACAAGATAGGGGAAAGCATGGTAAATTTGAAGCCATGTGGGTCAAACCCTTAAATATATCTAAGAAATTTCCAAATAACATTCACAGGTTGCAGAATTTGGAGGGTGATGAAGTTTTTAGTGGCCCTGTTAATGGGCATTTTCTGAAAAAAAAATTTGTTTGAGCCGTGAGTGGCTCCTTCATGCCATCGTAAATATAATTTTCCTTTGTTTTAAGTAGTTGACTCCACAACCCAACTAAGGCACTGAATCTTCTGAAATTCTTAGAGCCTCGCAAGGAGGAATCTATCCCCCATGGAGCCTAATGTTAGCACATATTATTGATAAAGGGGTGTTTTTCCCTTAGGAAATGGCACCTTGGTCAAAATGCACAAAAAGAGGGATAAAAAACCCACTTTTCCCTTTTATCCTAAGTTTAGAGCATGGACGCATTGTGCTAAGGGGCATGTAGATCTGGGTGGCCGAGATTTGCGCGCTCAAATATGCGGCACACCGTCCATATCAGACCCCCCCCCCCGACCTTATGCCTTTAATAGGGGGGGAGGGGGTTCCTAGTAGGAGGTTTTCTGGC
>ML806557.1:183352-205904 GCA_009831015.1 Picea engelmannii | reverse complement strand
AGAAAAGATCCTTGTAGGGCCTGGTGATATCCAAACCCAATACATCCATGATCACCTTGGGCATGAGGTTGTGCGATGCACCAGAATCTAGCATGGAATTATGTAGGGTCATTTCATGAACCTTTAGATTGACGTAGAATGGAGGTACGTCCTTGGTATCACTTGTATCCTCAACGCACGGACCAAAAAGAATAACAGGGTGATCGTATTGTACATTAAAAGTATCGGGGGTCCCTCCCATTTTCAACATTTTAATAATATGCTCATGATACTCGCCCTTTTTGATGATTTCGTTGAATGGGACAGAGATTTTTATTTTAGCCATTTCATGCTCAAAATTAAAAGGACAAACTTTCTCTACCTCTTTTCCACTCACTTCCCGGCTTGTGTCCGAAGTTTTTTTCGGGGCCTCTTCCTTCGACTTTTCCATCTTCGTTGCATCCTTGGTCGCGTTGTCTGGCCTTGGTTGGCTTGTGGAAGGGGTGTCTGTAGGAGGTTTCCCCACGGGATTTGTCTGCTAAGGCTCCGTAGATACTTCCTTTCTCTTGAGGTTGTATCTTTTCTGAAATTGCATGATGGCATTTTGGTAACCTTTTCTGAACTCTTTTGTCTCCCAGGACAACACGTCATCAGTTTCTCCAATCCATGCATCGTCCGTCTCCAGCATAAAATCGTCGTTTCTACTCATGTACCGATCATGTTTGCTCTTTGTCAAAAATACGTGTGAGTCCTTATCATCACAGTAATGCATTTGTTCTTCGAACATCTAGCCGAAGTCTTCATCTGCGTAGTTGTTTTGGAAAGGAGGCCTTGTCTGTTGTTCGCCTTGATCTCTCTACTCCCTATGTCTGATCTAAGGAGATTGACCCCTCCAAAGGTTCTGATTCCTAGGCTGGGGGTCCTGTTGTTCCCAAGTAGCGGGTCTGTTTCCTACAGACATTTTCTCCATTAGCTTATCCATGGTTCTCATCATTAATTCGAATTTGTCATCTGCGGATCTCGACATTGATGGTTGGGCGTCTCCTTGGGGCCTCTTCTCGCCTCTATTGAATCTTGGTTTGATCTTCCCCGACACCATCATATTCACCTCAACCTCGATCACATTGCTCATTATCACATCTAAGCTTATTTATCTTCTCTCTCTCAATAGAAAGGCGAAATCGTTGTTGAAAGATTCGGCGTATCGCAACTGCGCAACCCCGGAAGGTGGTTGGACTTCTACGGGAATCGATTTATAAACTTTCATGAAACGGACTAAGAATTCTTGCACCGTCTCTTCTAGCACCTTCTTCATGTTATTGTACTACATTAACAACTGCAAGGGGTTCTTCTTGTCTCCCCATCTATTGTTGAAAGTTGTTTCGAACGCGACGAAGTCTGGAATACTTGTTGGTCATAGGGATTTGAACCATTTCCTCACCTCCCCCATAAAAATATGTGTGAATAACCTCATTTTTTCATCTGCATAGTCTACCTCTTCCAGGTTGAAGAAATTGTTGAACCAGTCCAAATGCTTCTAGGTTGAAATGCTCCCTTCATCATCGTAGAGCTTAATCCGATGGTTGTAATTTTGGGGAAAATCATGAAGTTGTGTGAGCAGAATGAGGGGCGAGAATCTAGTGGCCATGGGTCTAGGAGGGTTTGGGACTTGAGGGATGTTATTAGACACTAGGGCTTGGAATCTCTTCTGGTCAAAAAATATCTCATCCAAGTTGGTTTCTGACTTAGACCTAAATAAGGTTTGCTCGAATAACTCGTCAAACTCTAGGTCATCAATGCTTTGCGCACCGTCTTTAGGTAAAGACAAGATTCTTTCCAGGAAATAGAATGGGTCCGGTGCTTGCTCTCTATTATTACGCAGAATCTTGTTGGGGTCGTACACAGGCTCTGTAGGGTTTGGGTTAGGATTTTCTCTAGTATAGATCATCTTTGGAGCCAGGGTTCCTGAACTACGCTACTTGATGCTACTGTCTTTTTGACTGGAGTCACCAGGGTAAAGGTTTCAACCGGTATGGATGTGTGTCCCTCTGTTACCCTCAGGGGTCAAACTGCAATGTTATTCATTCTCCCAGGGAAAATCTATTCAATTTCATCCCCGACAACGACACTAGAATGTTAGCACTCCGTAAATTTGTTCGGTTGATAAAAAAATGACGAAGGTAACTTTTTCAACCAACTTTGAGGCTCGAAACTAGCCTTTTAGACCTGGAGAGGGCTCTCTCGGGACACTTTGTCTCTACGCAAGATATGGATTTAAAGAAGTGGCTATATTTAACACCTTTGATCTAATGCATTCTAGTTATATTGGCGCAAGAAAATAAGACTCTGGGATATGGAGTCAATTCGAGGAAACAACAGAAACAAATGACTCGGTGACTGAAATTTGAGAGGATAAAGGCTAAGTGAGCAACAGTCTTTAGTGCAAAATATTAATGTGTGGTAGAAAGAAATTACAGGAAGTAACTCGGAGCACCGCTATAGGTGAATTCAGAGTTAGCTTTTAGAGGAAAACGTTTTGTCTAAGTGGCGTGAAAAAGGGGCATTGCGTAGCGAATCTACATGTTCGAAAATTCGTTTTGAAGTAGACAGAAAAAGATATGGAAAAAGATAACAGGAAACACATACACAAGAAAGGGAAAACAATACATCCAACTGCTACAATTAGAATCTTTTCATCAAGGTTACAGAACTTTTGCATTAAGTTTCGGTCAAACTCAAATTACATACAATAACTATCGTCGATACCAATTTTGCCAACAAACCTGGCTTACATCGAAAAGATTAAATATATAAACGAGGGCGCTGCTTGGGCTACCCTACTCTTCTAACTTCTATCCCTACAAACTAGGGAACCGACTGTTTTGCGTTACAAAACTCTTCGCATGAATTTTTCCAAAAATAGATAAAAGGTACATCTGGCTGCATCATGCTCGTTGTAATCCGCCACGGGGATTCGGCTGTCGATTGGGTATCTGGGTGGAAAAGTGTCTGTCATAGTTCCATTGTCTGCTATAATGAATTTGGTTTACTGTAGCACGCTCATTTGCTAGGGGAAGTGTGTGCGACAAGTGGTTGTAGACAGTCACGACCGTTATCAAAATGGCATAATGTCTTGGGTGATGTCTCCTGCAAAATTGTCAAGATTTTCCTTCTATTTGCGAATACAAGAACGAACTCGGATAATCTTGTTTCTTCTTCTCGCTGGCGAGAGTTGCGCATGCTATCTCTTCAGCCACTTCACCTTCTCTGGAGTGTTTGGCATACCCTTCTTCTGAAAATCGTTGTGTTTCTTGCATCTGTACAATCGTATCCTACACCTCGCAGAGCTGTATTTTGAGCCACGTTGTGTTCCCTTCACAACCTCATGCTATTGATTCTTCCGTAATCTTTGTCGCCAGCTGTTGTCTCAGCTCCCTGTTTTCTTGGTATAGTTCGGAAATGGCTAGCTTCGCTTGTTTCAACTGTTGAACTGTCTCTTGAACATTTGAATTCGTGGCATCCATCCTCCTCGTTCTACTCCCACTTTCTCGGCTGGTGCCTTCCAAAGGCTCCAGGTGGACAACGCGCATAAGTAATTGTTCAACAATCGGTCATGCACGTGACTCATCTAAGATTCAAATTTCCTCATCTTCCTTGTTCTTCGTTGGTTTGCCCCTTCTCCGAGGTATATGTTTTTGGGGAAATGGGGCTTTTGTTGTCCTTCCTTCCTGCATAGTTTCTTCCACTTCAAGTTTTGCGTGGTGTGATGTTGTCGTCCCTGTGGGTGAAGGAAAACCCCCCTTTTTATCTTTGGGGATGCCCATTGCAAGTGAGAATGAATCCCAATCACTTTGAGGCTCGAGTTTGGCGATCCTTCCACTACATGTACCCTTCTTCTTGTTCTGAGAGGTTTCCATGGTGTGATCGGTATGTGTCTTGTGCACAGTATATCGGGCGGATGCCCAAAATGGAGAATTCGATCGATCTGGGACTATGAGAAAACTTACAGACACAACCCAAATCTGATTTCACAAACAAAATGGGTGTAGAAATTCTAGGATTTATAATGGATCGGGAGGAAAGAAGAATCGTGCTAAAGAACATTGAATTCATGGCGACTAGATGTTTCGAATCAAACCACAGATCTTCCATAACACATCCCTGTGTGCAAGGTACATACGATAAGGTTTTCAGGGCATACGTGATACGAACGCCACGATTTTTCATTCCTTCGGCTCTCATGATGAACTGATAATAGACACACCACTTGCCGAAACGACTTCCATTAACTGCTTGACTCAACCTGGGGCACGCAGAGACTAACTTTTGACAGGGCCCGACTCTTTGGGAACGACATGCCCGTACTATTTGCGTATGCTTCAACTCTGACACCCCTTCCCGTTTCCAAGGGCCAAATGACCACTTACTGATTTAGACCCTTTCATTTTTACGTACCTGACTTCACATGTTTGGACGCATGGATCACAACGTGACTAAAAACCGACTCTAAATGGAAAGAAAAAATGGCGACGCTAATAGGATAAACCATCCAAATTTTGTAGGGTGAAATTTGACTTATCCTCATGCTTGTCTATGTTTTATACCTTGAATGCCAACTTGAACTTACTTCAAGTAGGTATGCACTTCCTCTTCACTATCAAAGTTATAATGTAGGACATTCATCTAAAAGTTAAAAGTGGGTTTGTGAAAGTTCCATGTTGTCAATGATCCTTTAATTTATAATGGTTCATGTTCTATTCTTCCTCCTCGTTAAAGGTGGGTTTCTGAAAGTTCCATGTTGTCAATAATCCTTTAATTTATAATGATTCATGTCCTATTCTTCCACCTCAAAGACCCTATAATTATGGAATGAAAATTATGAACTAGATTCCATATGCCCTTTGCCTAAGGTTTATAGCCACATCAACTCCACCATTTCTTCTACAAAATTCATGAACCTTTCTTATAACTTTCTCAAGTCATTTACAACTTATTTAATGATTAGTTATATCCTGAATTTATAAAAAGTCATCCTCTTATAAACGAGTTATTTGTTTTTCTTCTTCCTTTTTTCTAATAATTCAAAAGGTTCAAATTTAGAGAAGAATGAGATTATAAATGGAACATTCTAAAATTTTAATATATATTATGTTAATATTTAACTCTTAATACTTTATCTATGCCACATACTTGGAGATTTTTGGAATAAGAAAGTTTAATACTTCATATTTGATCACATTTTCTCTACTAACTATGTTTTTCTAGTTTCTTCTTTATTTGTTTGGAATTATTAAAAAAAACGAAAACACGATGAGTCTATGCCCTTTACCTCCTTCGATTTTGGTTAGTTCATTGCATAGTTTTGGGCCAAATGCTAATGGGAATGACATTGTTTATACCTAAAGATCTATTTGCAATCTAATTTTTTGTTTGTTTGTTTAGGTACTCTAAGGTTACACATTCCTAAAGTGGAGTGATGGATTCATTTGCATACACATACATTTATAAAGTGGAGTGATGGATTCATTTGCGTACAAATCCTACTGTAGCATGTGTAATTTTTTTATCTAAGTTGTTTTTAATATTTTTATGAAATTTTTTAAGGATTTTTTTTTTTTATAAGTATATCACTGTACCATAATTCTAAAGGAAGAAAACATAAGTAAATATGTACTCAGCTTTGCTAAAATCCTCCTTGATTGAGTCAAGGAGTTTTAGTCTCTGTTCATTTGGATACAAACCCTGATATAAAATGTTACTTTGAAGTGACGGGTTCATCATTCCAGAGGAAACTAATAAGATTAAATATGCACTCAACTTTGCTAAAATCCTCTTTGGTTGAGTAAAAAAGCTTTAGTCTTTGTTCATTTGCATACAAACCTTGATATAAGATGTTACTCTAGAGTGATGGGTTCATTTGCATACAAACCTTGATATAAGATGTTACTCTAGAGTGATGGGTTCATTTGCATACAAACCCTAACATAACATATGTAATTCTTTATTTTAGTTATTTTTAAGATTATTATGAAATTCTTTAAGAAGTTTTTTATTTCTTTAAGATTTTTATGAAAATTTCTAAAGATTTATTTATTTATTTTATTGCATCACTATACCATAATTTCACAGAAAGAAAATATAAGTAAATATGTACTCAACCTTACTAAGATCCTCCTTGGTTGGATTAAAAAAAAATAGTTTATGTATTGCATAAAGAGGGTTATGAAAATATTTTTGGCATATAGATTAAGATTGAATGGTCCTCTATCCCTCATGTATCTATAATCTTTCTTTTGAGAACACACAATGGACATCACAACCCTAAAAATTGATGTACGAGATTGTGAGTCTTTAGGAAGTTAATCTTTTGTCTAATTAGATTAGACGAGATGGTTAATCTTGTGTTTTCTTCTATCTTTAATGGATATTCATTCCAATGTTTCAATCCTAAGGGATTAGAATATTTGGCTTCTTCTTTCATTGTTAAGTTTTCTCTTGAACTTGTAACTATCATTTTATATGCCCAAGGCGACTAGATTAATTAGTTAGGATAAGTTTTTCATCATTGGGAAAGGTTCATTCTTGTGAGGGATTTTCTTGGAGCCATGAGGTCACTTTGAGGTAGTCGTCGAACACATGGTTTCACCCAAAGGCATTATATTGAATGATCTAATAACCTATGCACACATAAGTGGATCAATTACCACCTTCATGTCCTCAAAAAAGTGATCTCATGACCTATGGACACATAATTGGATCAAGGCCCACACCCACATCCTTCAATTTTTATTCACTAGCAGGCAATATTCAACTCTCATAAGGGATTTTCCTAGAGCCATGGGGTCACCTTGCGGTATTGATCAAACATGTGGTTGCACCCAAAGAGACCATAATAAATGGTCTTGTGATATGTGCACATATAAGTGGATCAAAGCTTGCCCTCTTATCCTTTAATTAAAAGAGATCAGTGGGTTAGGTCAATTAGTTTGAACACAATATTTCAAGGTGGTATTTTCACGAGATATTTAATTCTACTTCAACTAAGGTTTGAGTTTGATTTAGTCTCACTAGATTACTAGCTACAATTGTGATTGGAAATTGAGAACCCTCCATCTAAATATTATGAAGGGGGGTCCCATGATGTTCTCCTTAGAAAAAAACTATTGTTTTATATGATGTTGGGTAGGTTCCCGCTCCCACTTCCCTATTGGTTTTCATATGTTCCCTAAGGATGCTTTAGACACTCCTAAACTAAAGCAGTTTTGATCTTTTTTGTATGGTGTCACCTCCTTGAACTACAGTCACCTCCAAACCCTTGCAAAATTGTTGGGACGTTAATTCAAAATGATGGATATAATTTTTATTTATTTTGGTAATTTCTAAGTGGGAATGTTAGAGCTATTAATGCGTAGGGCCCATTTTAGGGATAGGTTCCATTTTGGTGATCTCGAGTTCTAAAAATCATGGATCCCATTTGGGGCATAAAATAGTCATTTTGGGGAATAAAACTTTGCTAATGTAGTTAGTATCCTCTCAACATTGTTCTACACATTGAGAGCTTTCCAAATGTGCAAACATCACCTCAATCAGAGCTTGTATGAGGAAGTTATGCCTCCCACAAGTTGACCTATGTTTTTTACCACTATGGTATTGAGTGGATGCCATGTTAGTGCACATTACTAACACATGTGAAGCTAGTCATGTGTGGACTTTCAAGAAGTTTCTAGAAGGTTCAAAATATTGACCCTAATTGGGAGTTGACATGAAAAAACCCTATCCCTAACCCTAAATGGCTATCGGGTCATTATTAAATATCGGGTGCTAAGAATTGAAGGGTTCCATTCTTGTTATATCAATTCATTGTTCCATATTTAAGAAGAGAAAGGTAGTGGGACATTAGAGCATAATAGAGGAAGTAGAAGACCCTGTAGCAACCATACATGCCATGTTGTCAATGGCATCTCCATACTAACTTCTCATTTCTTTGTGTTTTCATTTCATATCTAAGAAGGAAAAAACAAGGCATAGTCCTAACCTTCTAGCTGGGTTTTCCCATATTGGGTTTCTCAGGGGTACATCTTGTGTTCATTGCATGAATGGTATTTGTTTTAGCTTATTTTATCTCCATCTCAACTTATTTCAATATTTTGTGTGCTAAGCTAATAATATTAAATCTTAATCTCAAGTAAAACACTACATAACTAAGAGCTTGCACAAACTTGTAAGATCTCTTGTGACGAACTGTTCAGATGGACTATCCATGGCAATTTACAAATCGACCACAATGCTTTACAATGACCTTCCACAAAATCCTAATCAGTTGCAAAATCCATAGTGTGAAGAAATCTTGCATGTGCAACTTTAACTTCATAATGTTGTGTATTATCTAATGTGTATTTTTATCTTAACAATAGAACCTCTCACTTTTTCTATTAAAGTCCATTTGAGATTGAGCTAAATTGTCTACATTTTATTGGACTCTCAAGGTTTTGTTTCTTCTTGAAAACCTTGAGAGAATTCCTTGGCCAATCCCTAACTATGTTCATGTGGGTATTTATCAAAGTTAGTCAATCCATATTAATTATCAAGATTTCAATCATTAGCAAAGTGATGGAATAGAGAAAGTGATGAAATAGAGAAAGTGCATTTGAATGTAATCATACATTTTCATTTTGTGTGCACCAACATATATGAGGATAATAATAATTATCATCCACTAAAATCAACTTTGATCTATCAGATGACTATTACATAACAACATATAAATGTCTCTAACATATTAAATATATTTTTAAAAAATTATGAAATTATTATTATATATCTTTAAAAAATTATGAAATTATTATTATTAAATGAAATAATTATATTAAAATAATTTTTTTAAAAATAATTATATCACAATTAAAATGATAACTTTATTTTGAATAATTTCGTTCATATTGCAACCAATGTCAAACTAAATATGACTTTGCCTATTTTTTAAGACAAATTTTTAGTATAGGTGTTGAGTTCTCCCTCACATCTCCTTAAGCTTAAAAAAACTTTATTTTGAATAATTTCGTTCATATTGCAACCAATGTCAAACTAAATATGACTTTGCCTATTTTTTTATACAAATTTTTAGTATAGGTGTTGAGTTCTCCCTCACATCTCCTTAAGCTTAAAAAAAAATATTTGGAACTACAACCCAACAATTTTCCCGTTATCATATTTTTAATCTCCATAAAGCGAAAAAGCACAATGGAAAGTTACTGTGAGTCAATACTTAAATCAAATGAAAGTCATGGTAAACCAGACAGTGTTTTCAGATAAAGATAAAAAAATAGTACAAATACAGCCTTTCATTGTACTTCGCTAAACCCAAAATGACATGTCAATCATCCTAATGTCTTATACCTAAAGACAGTAAATTATATGCAGTGAAATTAACTCCTCATCTAGATAGAAAGGACAATTACTTTAAAACAGAACCCCCACATTATTAGAATTATTAGATGTGAAAGTATATATTCTCTTAAAACAAAACAATAAATGCCGACATTATTAGAATTATGAGATGTGAAAGTATATATATTCTCTTAAAACAAAACAATAAATGTGTAACTTGTCACATTTTTTTAATAATAAAAATAAATAAATAAGGTTTTCTAATATAAATAATTATTTCTAGATGCCCAAAATGTAATATTACATATCTCTGAACATTATCAAATAAAAAGTATTTCAGAAATAAAATGTTCATGTTTATAGATAAAGATAAAAATAGTACACATACATGCATTTTATTGTACCTTGCTAAACTCAAAATGACACGTCAGTCCTCGTAATGTCTTATACCTTAGATAGTGAAATTAACTCAAAATGACACGTCAGTCCTCGTAATGTCTTATACCTTAGACCTTAGATAGTGAAATTAACGCCTCGTCTAGATAGAAAAGACAACTACTTTAAAACAAAACCTTTGACATTATTAGAATCGATTAGATGTGAAAGTCTATATTCTCTTAAAATCGAAACAATAAATGCACTCATTAAGTTGTCACAATTTTTAAAATAAATAAATAAGTATTTATTTGTCATAGAGCTCATCCGGTAATCTGATTAATGATTTTTAGATGCAGAAATTGTAATATTATTTGTTGTGTTTGTCTTCCGGGTCCGTAGAAATGATAGGAGTTGGACCTAATTTGGAGTGGTGTGGATGTTTTTCTCTCAAATGCGACTAACAGCGAGAGCAGTTCGTAAGCTGACAATAGGAGTTGGAAAAATCTGCGAGTATAACATGAAAATATTTTGATATTAGATGGATAGAGGAATCAACGGAGTGAATTAAAGAAACGGAATTGAAAATTGGGGAAAGGAATCTTTACGGTAAAGAACTATTTTTTGTTCTCGGCGATGAGTTGTACAAAATTATAAATAAAGGCGGAGAAGAATTTATGAAGATGACGAGGAGTGGTAAAGGAAAAGGACTTGGAGGCAATAATATGTGAAATAAGTGTAGTTGACATGGATCCACCATAGGGAGAGAGAGAGAGAGAGGGGGGTTGGGTTAAGGGATAGAATAAGATGTTAGGGAGAGAGGGAGGGGTTGGGTTAAGGTATAGAATAAGATGTTAGGGAGAGAGCGAGGTTAGCGGGGCGAAATGAATTGTTCGTCGCCAAAGATGTGCGTCCAACTTATCCTTTCTATGAATGATGTAGCGTTTGTCTGGTAGCGAGTGTCGCTTTCGGGAGCATAGAAAATGTCTGAGTTGCCAAATCAGAAGGGGGTGGGGGTTTGTCTTGTGCGATATTAAATATTGAAGGGGGGAGATTTTTCGTATCAACGCGTGTGGTGAGATGTTTGTGTGTTGGCGCATGCGTGGTCTAGCGAGCGACAGATCAAATGATGTAAACCAAGGTTGGACATTCACATCATGGATTGAGAGAGTCTGCACATTTTAAAATGCTGAAGAGGCCAAACCCAAAGCTATAACTATAGAGAAACGCCAAAGGAATGAAAGCACACGCCGAGCCCTTGGACCCCTCAACCTTTCCCTCGTCTTGTCCACTTCACATGCGTTTAAAACTGAAAAGGAGGGTCGCGAATTACAATAATAATAATAATAGTCCGCCCTTCATTAATTAATAAAATAAAATAACGAACTGTTTATTCCTTTGCTTTGCCTTTGGCTCAAGACAAGACGGCACGAAAAAGAGAGGCGGGCCCCGCGGGCGGCAGGGACAGCCAGTCTCCCGCGCTTGTCCAAGGCGGGGGGCGGGGCCTACGCTTTTTTCACTTGCCTTTTTCACCCGACGTACCATTCGGGCCCCGCCATCCAGCGACGGGGCCCACCGGTGAGGGAGTGGGTTCTTTTCGGAGTAGGTAGACGCCCCCTTCCTGCGGGCCCCACAACCGGAGCTTTTTCAATTGAATTTATACCGTCTACATGTTTTTCTACGATGCTATACATACATGCATGCGCGTCACATGTCGGAGAGCGCTTTGCCGTCATGCGACGGAGGCCGGCCGGCCGGCCGGCTGGCTGGCTGCCAAGTATATTTAAATTTACGGGGGTCTTAATTTAAGAGCGGGCTTCACCTAATCCCGCGGTGGTGGCGGTCACGGCTTTGACCGGGGGGCGCGCTTCTTCCTTGTCCGAGGTGCGGGGTTGTTCGAACCGGGGACATGGATGTGACTGCCGGAGTTAAAATTGACCAGGAACTTGACCCGAGGTCGAACCGCGGGTGGGTTAGATGTTAGACGAAACGAGTGATGAAAGGCAACAGAAAGGTGGTATTCTTGACTTGGGTTATGGGGAGTTTATCCATACCCACATATTCCCAGATACTAAAAAAATATAATTAAAATTTCTACATCCGCAGAACCAATGCATATATATGTTGGGTTGCTCGTCGATCTCGTAAATTTCACTACCAACGGCGCAGGCGCTTCGAACCTCCTGAACATGGCATAAGCAGGTTGCAGATCCTCTTTCTCTTTTACGCCTCAACGAAGACGGGGAAAGTCGACAACTCTTTTTCAGGTAAATTTCTAAGGTTTTCAAGATTCGTTCTTTAGCTTCGGGCATGTAAGGACGATAAAGTTTTGGTGTATAGGATTTTCTTCAGGTTTCTGCGAACCCTCGATGTTGTTTTATATCTCAATTTCTGCTTCCAGGGGCAAAAATTTGCTAAATTTAGGATTTTCCTCGGTTTCGGCTTCGATTTCTTCTGTGATTTTTTGTTTTCAGGGACCGCTAAGATAATTTCTGTATAAAAATATAGAAATTAAAGATTGCAGTAGCACGCAGTCTGGGCTGCTGCAAAAAGACCCAAATTGTAGTATCTGGCTATGCAAGCAGACGTATTACTGTTTGCTCTTGTCTCGTAAGAGTGTTTTTGTTTGAAAATAAATATTATTTGGGTGTTTGGAAAGGCGGTTTCACGGTTATTTTCGGAGTTACTGCGTCCTTGAAGCCAACACTTTTGCAGCGTTCTGAGAAAATTCTGTGGCGTTTGTGCATATTTGGGCTATTTAATTGATTAGTCTCACGTGAATTTGCAGCCTATGCGGCAAAAAATTCGTTAGACGGCAAAGAAAAATAAAAAAGGTATTTTCGAACGACGCTAGGAAGGCCAGCGATGTCTATTATGATTTATTAAAGCATGCCTTGCGCCTGTCAGATCTGACTTTGTGGACTTGTTTTTCCATTCATTTGTCTGTTTGGAGCTCGAATCTTATACGCGCAGAGAAGAATAGAGCCATGGATCATGCAACCGGATTTTGTTTCTTCTGTCATCTCTCTCCAAGCGATGCACTGTGTGTTGTTTAATAACAACGTATTCTTGACAGTAATTTAGTAGAATATTGGCTTTGATGTCTCTGGGGCCTTCGTTAGCCAAGACTGCAAATTATAAACTTTTATAATATTTTTCTGGTTAAAAATATTAGGTCAAAGGAATGATAAGTCTAAAGTATTTTCTTTACAGTACAGACACTTTGTGATATAATCTGATTCGATGCTTTTTCAAGCTTGTACAGTAAAATAACATGATTCATTATTCTGTTAACCACAAGATCAACTTCAATTCTTTCTTTAATCTGGTAACTTGAATAATTTTCTTTATATTCTGCTTGCAAGTCCTATAGGAAGAGTAAAATACCGATGTGAAACTTCATCTGTGAAGGTTTCAAAGTCTTATAAAGACGACCAAAAACCTGCAGTCGGGCCTGCGACGGAGCAATTTGCAGGTAAACAAACTGACGAAGCGTGACTCCTAATTATTCCTCTGCAAGGTTCAGTTATTGCTTTATTTGTCCTTGAAATTATAACTTTGCAAAATTTCTCTTTAAACTACTACTTTTGTTTTGAAATTTTCTGGAGCAGTCTGCCATTTCAGGCATTTCAGGCCTTATAGTTTATTGATACATCTTTTCCCGAAAATGTTGCTCAGACTGTGTATTGCCGGCCGTGTAATTTATAATCCATATTTTTCTACAAGTGCTGTGAAGACTTCGTATCTTTAACAGAAAAGACACAACATTGTAAACTAAGAAGAACCTCCATGCCCTTTCGCATAAACTTAGCACATGATAACTTAACTGTCCTTATTGTTAGGGAATATCTGCGTCTTTGAGAAATTTCTTTGCTCTACTTTTCATTTCGGATTAAATTCCGAAATTATTGCTCCAGAAATCTACAAAGAGGAGCGCTACAGCCTCCGCGGACGATATTATAACATATAACAGCCTTTACATATTAAATTGTTTGCAATATTATTCTCGAGACGTCTTTATTCTCTGGCTAGCAATTGTCGCAAAACGATTTACAACGCGAGAAATTCTATCTCACCGTTAAATTTTGTTTGCAGGTTTTAATATAAACGGGAAGCATCAGTGCAGCGCCCCTATTATCTCCATATCTGCTCAAGCAGCGTCGGAATGTAAAAGTTTCAAGTTTTCCAAACAAGCTGCCGGTTTTGAATCTAGGGACTGCGAAATTATACGTCGTGGACGAATTCCCTTAAGACTAGACATCCTGGCTAGCCTCGTCAATTTCCTTGTTGATATGCAGCCATCGACTTCTATGCTTGGTACCGGACCAGTGCAGGGCGTGAGCAGTGTCACAGCTTGTTTAAGCAGCAGCCCTCAAGTCGGCCTCCAGGAGCAAATGCACAGCCAACAGCATCAAATAAACAACCAGCAACAGCATTTTTCTTCGCAATTCGACCAAACGAACCAGCCTCATCAGAACATGGATGACTTCCTGGAACAAATGTTATTTATGCCTCAATGGTCGGACGTAGCCGGCGGAAAATCGCCCTGGGAATTCAATCCCAACAACGCCCCCCAGGGCAACAATGCTTCAAATAATAACAACAGCCCCCAGAACCTGCAAAGCAATACCCAGAAATTATTCACAATGTCATTGATGCCTCCCGGGATAGGAAGCCAGGGCTTGAACTCTCAGGAAAACGACGGTCACGCCGGCGAACATATGCAGTATTCGTACGACCAATCCCCGTTCTTAGCGAACAGGCTAAGGCAGCATCAACTGAGCGGTAATTCTTCAATAAATCAGACGCCAAACCAGGTCTCGCAAGGGATCAATGAAACCAATACGTCTCCGGGTCGATCCATGGTTTTGCAGCTAAGCACAGGAAATGCAAGCGCTTCACAGCTGCTGGCCTCCATGGGCAATTCGCCTCGCGGCACTGCGGTAATGACCCGTTCGCCCAGCACAGGAGGCAGCTGTAACGGCAGCGACGGAGGAATGCTTCCTCTTCCTCTCAGTCTTGGTCAGGCTGGAAAGTCCGGCGACATGAACGAGCCCGGATCGCGGGAAGAAATTGAAGCTTCTTTCAAGTCGGTAAATAATGTAAGATCGTAGGTCTTAAGCTTGAAAATTCATGTTGGGTTCTGAATGGAAGTCAAAATAAATGTTTCCTGTAATGATAAATTAGGCCCGAGATTCGAACCTCGGAGGGCTATTCCAGCCGTTCGCCGTATCACCGCGGGGCGTTCGACCGACCGGTCAAAACTTCCATGCGCAGGTAACATAAGAATTCCTCGATGAAAGACAGATCTTTTTCTTTTCTTGTTGTATCTCTGTGAATTGTTCATATCCTGGACGGTTTATATGTGTACGAGTTTGTTTCAGCCCGGACAAGTGCCACTGCAAGGGTATGGTGGAATGCCCCAACCTCAGCATCAGAATCCACCTCCGACCGGAGTTGGTGCTGCACCACCTGTTCGACCTAGAGTAAGGGCACGCCGTGGACAGGCTACAGATCCCCACAGTATTGCAGAACGAGTATGTTGCTCTTTCACTTATTTTCATAGGATATCATCAAGCTTCAATGGATTTCAAGAAGCTTGCAGGTGTTATGTTTCATGTGGCAATTTGTTGGTTTCTGGTTGCAGTTGCGTAGGGAGAGGATTGCAGAGAGAATGAAGGCTCTGCAAGAACTGGTTCCTAATTCCAATAAGGTTTTGTTCTTTTCGACTTTCTAGTTATCAATTATGTTTTCTGCACATTTCTTGAAAATTCAGATGCCCAATAGCTGTTGTCACATTAATAAAATTCATTGTTCTTCGTTGTGCAGACGGATAAGGCTTCTATGCTGGATGAAATAATTGATTACGTCAAGTTTCTTCAGCTGCAAGTGAAGGTTGTTTAATGAAACTCTTTACCCCCACATTATATTAGATATAATATTTTACATTAGTTAGAAAGAAGGCAGGTTAGTTATCTTGCTTTACCAATTTAGATGGACCACTGGCCATCATTGGGTTATACCTGAATACAGTAGCCAAATTAGAAATGCCCAATTTTTGAAATCTAATAGATTAGTCATGATCATAATCAGACTCCTCCTAAGAGCCCCTTGACAGTTGTTCGAATCCGTCGCTTTTATTCCTTACAGAAGTATGCATTAGAATAGAAAAGTATACGAATTCAGAGTTCCCAATACAGGAAAGTATTCCAGAAATTTGTCATGAATGCTTGGTATGATATCATCACTACAAGAGGAGCGTGAGAATCCTGGCTTTCCCCTTTTCCGTGGTCTATAATCACGCTTCGTACAGGACATAATGTCCGACTGTACCGAAATTTATTTCCTTGTCTAAAATCTCAAACAGAACCACTGTTTCTCCTCCATGATTGATATTTTATTTCATGATACTTGTTTCTACTTTATCCACATGGCAAGTTACACTTTTCAGAATTATTTCAATGAGCAAATGGCGTTACTTAACAACCAAAGATGCTCATGCAGTGTTGACAATGCTGAATGTATGGCACGCAGGTTCTAAGCATGAGTCGACTGGGAGGTGCAGGAGCAGTTGCTCCCCTTGTGGCTGATATACCTGCTGAGGTAATAAACACAACCTATTTCACACACACAAAATCAAATTACGTAGGTGATCATGGTATCATTTCTGCTTGTTATTTATGGATATTGTGCTCCATGCATGGTTAATTGTGCAGGGTGCCAACGCCCCACAAGGCACAAGAACCAACGGTAGCCAGAACTCTTCTCCGGACGGTCTAGCATTAACAGAACGCCAAGTAGCAAAGCTAATGGAAGAAGACATGGGAACGGCCATGCAGTATCTTCAGGGAAAAGGTCTCTGTCTGATGCCTATATCTCTGGCCTCTGCCATTAATAACTCCGGTTCGAGACCCCAGGCTCCTTCCACCCCTTCTCTTCAAGGACTATTGGCATCTAATGTTAACGACAGGCAGGTACTCGAACCCTCCTCGAACTCGGCACTATCTGCCCTCACCTCCACCTCCATGACCATACAGCCATCCATCAGTTCGCCCGGGAGCGGAATAACGGAGCAAGGTGATAACGCACACAAAGCAGGGAACGGAACAAGGAATCCCAAGGATTCCAGAGAAGCCAATTCCGTCACGAAATCCAACGGGATAGGCCCAGCTCTTTCCAAGAACGCCGTCAAAGGAGAGGACGAACCTCAAAGGAGGTCGGGCCAGTAACAGCACCACCTTGCTAACGGAAACTGTACCATACTATTAACGCCAGATTGCATGAAATTGTTCAAGCATACGAAATTTGTTTTTCACATGCTTCAACAATTTCTCAATAGTCGCTCTATGGGAGAGCATTCATTAAAAAAATCCCCAAAACACACTTCAAATTTTCCTTTCCTCTGAAGTTTGGTGTTTATTTTCATTGATGGGTAAAAGAATTGAGCAAGTCTATCAAAATAAGGCACGCGCCCCACTTTGATGATGCCTTATTTACATAGACTTACATAAATATGACAGTATGTATTGCTTGACCCAAGCGCTTTGTTAATCACTACCTAAGTTATATCTAAGATAGATAATAACTCTTGCTCATCACATCTCCACATGAGTCCCTGGTTTATTTATTTTTCTCTTCTCTGGCTGCTGAACATGGTTTTGTTTTTTAAGTTAATAGTTTACTTTATTATTCTTTTCTCTTTGCGCTAAATACTGTTCTCGTTTTTAAGTGAAGGATCCATCTCCAGATATTCCGTAATTGGTTTATTATTATATAATAATGGAATAATGGGTACGTAATACTCTAATAAAAGCTTTTGGCTAAGGATTCGGATACTTTAGTTTTTTGCTTAAATCTCAAGTTTATTATATGATAATGGAATAATGGGTATGCAATACTCTAATATAATTGATTGATTAGATATCCACATTCATGTTTTAGAGGTTCGAATTTCTCTCACAAAAAACGGTGATAGTTTTTTTGTTTTTTATTGGCAGAGTTGACTTTAAAATGGAAATTATAGAGAAAGCATGTTACCATCTCTTTCTTTTCTTTATATGTTTCCTTTTTCTTTCAAAAGTTCTTCATGATCATATCCACTCGTGTTATTTAATATTTAATAATATGATGTATGTCAAATCACTAAATTTGAATTTATAAGACTTTAGGCCAATTTTACCGCATTACATCAGTATATTTAGGCAGATTCCACTCCATTTGAAGTAAAGGGATCATACTTCAAAGCTAGGCTCTAAAGCAAAAAAATATTGCTTAAAAATATTATTTTGTTATTAATTGAAATTGTGGATACTTGTAACATTGGATACTTGTAACTGAAATAGTTGCATAAATTCATGAAATAATAATGGTATCGACTTTAATAAATATGAAATAAGGCGGATAACCTTAAATGGAGTTTTTTTCCTAATAAATTATCTTGACATTGGACATGAACAAAAACATATACGCAATTTTAAATAAATAAAACTTAATTTAATTGGTCATTAAACTCTCTTAGTAAATAAATAAACTCTCTAACATATATTTTTTCTACTTTAAATTGAATCTTTCAACGTAACTTTGCGAGTGCACTCTAACGTACCATATGCTTCAGAACGTATGAAACAAATTTTATATTAAAAATATATGTATCACATCATAATACTTGAAAAAGCCTTAAAATCGAGTCCCGTAGCATGATACATCATAATACTTGAAAAAGCCTTAAAATCGAGTCCCGAAGCATGAGATATCACTGTTATGTTCTCACTACCTTGAACACCCTAATATTAAAAACACCTTAAAATTGAGTCTAAAGTTGTGCAATATAAAGCGAGCATGAGATGTCACTGTTTTCTATATGTTCACACTACCTTAAATGATGGGATTTTATTCATGATTGAGATTGACAAGGACACTTTGCAAGTAATGGTTGGGCGTGAATGTAGCACATGGAATATTTCAGATATATGTAAAAGAAAGTGCATCAATAAGTTGTCATGGCCTTTGGGTTATTTTTTGAGATGTTCAATTTAATTTTTCTTATATTTTAATAGTTTCGACAATTTTGTTATAAAGAATTTTTTTTAGTTTTACATTATTTGGGGAATGGTATTTTATGATTAATTTATATATATATATATATATATATATATATATATATATATATAAGTTGACATTTTTATATAAATGGGGAAGTTCATTGGAATAGAATAGATGAGTAAAGTGAAAGTTGCTGGAATGGCAAAGACCCCTTTACAACACATAATTTTTACAACACATAATCAAAGATTATACATTTTGAAGAAGAAATGGGGATGGGAAAGACCCTTTACAACACATAATCAAAGAGATTATACACTTTGAAGAAGAAATGGGGATGGGGAAGTCTCCCCTTTACAACACATAATCAAAGATTATACACTTTGAAGAAGAAATGGGGGACAACACATAATCAAAGATTATACACTTTGAAGAAGAAATGGGGGATGGGAAAAACCCCCTTTACAACACATAATCAAAGATTATACATTTTGAAGAAAAAATGGGAGATGAGAAAGACCTTTTACAACACATAATCAAAGAGATTATACACTTTGAAGAAGAAATGGGGATGGGGAAGTCCCCTTTGAGCATGAGGAAGAGGTTATGAGATTATACACTTTGAAGAAGAAATGGGGATGGGGAATTCCCCTTTGAGCATGAGGAAGAGGTTATGAAATTGGATGTCAATATGGGAAATGATGAGACATAATACAATGAATGGGGATGGGGAAGTCCTCTTTGAGCATGAGGAAGAGGTTACGAGATTCGATGTCAATATGGAAAATGATGAGGCATAATACAATGGACATAAAAACCAAGAGGAACTTCAAGACTTTGTGAAACCATAAGAGGAACTTCAAGACCTTGTGAAACCATTAGAAGCTTAAGGGTTGAAATCCAATTGTTAAGTAAACATTGAAAGGATGATTAGAGCAGAGAGGGAAAAGCAAATGAAGGCCAAATTGATCCAAAGCTTGACTTAAATACAAAGACAACCACAAAATGAACATGGTTTTAGTGGTGCTAGACGAAGTGGAGATAGCTCAAGAAGGGAGTCTCATAGAAGATGACCTTAATATTAGGGGGATTATAGTCTAAATACAAAGACAACCACAAAATGAACATGGTTTTAGTGGTGTTAGACAAAGTGGAGATAGCTCAAGAAGGGAGTCTCATAGGAGATGACCTTAATATTAGGGGGATTATAGTCTAAGTTTAGATGTATAAATCATAAAATAATTTTTTCATTAAATATAAAAGGGAACATGAAGAACATGTAATTTATGGAGTTAAGATTAATTAAGGCTGACTTCATTAACAAGCCGACATTATAAAAAGATATTAGGAAGAGAGACAAGGTGGGGAAGGAGAAGTCCTAAAATTATCCTCATTACATAATGGTTAACCAACATTATAAAAAGACATTAGGAAGAGAGTCAAGGTGGGAAAGGAGAAGTCCCAAAATTAGACTCATTACATAATGGTTCAACTTAATAGAATCTTTCTTCTCCAACTCTCTCTCTCTCTCTCTTATATTTTTGTTTGAAAGCTATTTGATTGATCAATATCTCCGAGATTAGATATCATTTGAGGTTGAAATTTCAGAGGGAAACTTAAACTTTATACTCTATTCCTCGATGTGTATGTCATTTTGATTTATTCCAACACTTTCCCTAATGATTGAAAATAGATCGTAATACCAAGAAAATGATGAATGTTCCAAAGTCTTAAGCACATCCTTGTCGTAGAGTAACAATCACTTCAATGATTCTGCTGAATTAACACCATCCTGAGTAAGGTTGTGAAAATATGACATAATTCTTTTCTGTCTTCTTCTATTTATCAATTATTCCTCAATATGTGTTTTTTTAGCGTATTAGGATAATAAGTTCTATAAATCTCAACGTTAGAGTAACATTGCTGAAACAAGTGAATTTTGTGATTGAACTTCTCGGAGAATTCCTGCACATGGTTTCCTCCTGACGAGGGAGGAAAACCAATATTAAACCAAGATTTTAGTCGGAGAAAAACAAAAAAAATCAAATGAAAAGAAGAAATATTTGATGAAAGTAAACTTAAACTACAACAAACATTCACAAACAACAAACTAGACTAATCACAACTAGTGACCTTTATTTAAGAACCCAAGACAAATCAAAATCTATGTTATGCAACCGAGAAAGGAAGAAAACATCTAAATTATGAAAGCATAAAGTAAGTAAAAAGAACTATGCTATTCCTATTCCTAAGCTACCCTACACTAGCTGAAAAATGGCTAGGTGAAAGCATAATGACAATGAAGCCAATCGAGTAAGTCCAAACCTGCAACTAGATGTTTATCGAAGGCCAATTGTAGGGAGTGAAGTAGTGAGAGATGAAAGATAGGAAGAATTGATTCAATCATGTCTCCACCCAGCAGGTTGAATTTGACAACGTTATTATTCATGGGAAATGTGAATGTGTAGAATTCCTCCAACCAAGATTCAATCATGTCATAAAATTTACAATGATGACTATATGACTGTTGGAAGGAAATAGAAAGTGAGTGACACACTTGATGAGATTCAAAAATAAAATTTGCGTGCATTGTACCTTGTGAGAGAATTTCGAAGTGGATGGCATCATTTATCCCAGGGATTTAAATAAGACAATGAGAGCTTGAAGTAATTATTGGATGAAATCAGAGTGCTTCATTATCGATGCAAATCTCCTTGGGTCCATATTTCACATACCATGCATGTTGAGAGGAGAGATGATGGTGGATTTTTTGATGGGAACATTGATTGAAATATAAATACAAAGCTTCACCTATGACATCAACGAAATCATGCAAGGAATGCTAGAGCATTGAAATAGCATCCAAGGACGATTGATGAATTTTCCCCTAAGGATTAATAGGTAATTCTAGATAAAACTGAAATGACAGAGGATCTTAGATCAAGTCAATATTTCTTATTCCTTGCATGGTGATGGGTTGTTCATTCGATATAATTTCTTCATGGAGATTCAAGAATTTGTTATTCTCTGCACACTTTGGTTTGTCTATGATTAACGTATGTGCATTAAGGTCAGAAATTTCAGATTGTGTAGGACCAACCATTGATAGGTTATTACTCACATTCAAGTTCGAAAACGAAACTTAGTCATCGAAAATTGGGTTAGCAATATCAAATTGTGTCTTAGCATGTTCTGAAAATTCAAATTGTGAAGGATTGATAACATTATGTGTCATGGATGGACTGCCATCAAGAAAGAGTGATTGATCAATTAGTGTTGGGCACTCCTTTTGTTGTTCAGGTTTATCATTCAATGTTGCATCATTAAAAAAGAAATGTGAAGAGTGTACTGTATGATAAACAAGAAGGTGCTCATGTGGGTTATTATCATCGAACATATTTGTATAAAGTGCATGAATATCTTCAAATTATGAAAATGATGATATTTCTTCAATGAGAGATTCTTTGCAGACCATAATGTGTTCATGATTTTATGAAGGGGAATCATTAAATTGTTCACATATCGAGACTAAAGGGTCTAATATTTCTGATAAGGATTCCCCCACAGCCGCGTGAGAGTGCTGGTAAAATATTATGTACCCCTTATCTTTCGTGGTCAAACCTAAATTTTTTGAATTGGAGATGATTTGATCATCAAGGTCGCGGCTTTCAAGATCAGAGACAGCATAGAAAAATGTTAGGGTCCTAACCCACACATAGGTAGAACAATATATTCGGATGTAATAAAGGTCAATATTAATAAGGCCTTT
>ML806557.1:148466-178715 GCA_009831015.1 Picea engelmannii | reverse complement strand
AGTGGAAATATACAACTCCAGCAGACACCACTTGGGAACCAACAACCATTCTGCAACAATTTTCTCATCTCAAGCCTTGAGGAAAAGGTTGTTTTTAAGGGGGAGGACATGTTAGGGTCCTAACCCGCACATAGGTAGAACAATATATTCGGATGTAATAAAGGTCAATGTTAATAAGGACTTTCAATAAAATAGAACAAGGTGGATGTAAGAAGACCTAATAGAAGCTTCTCCTTCTAGAAGGATCTTCCTCTAGATTCTTCTTTTTAGTATAAATAGAAGTCGAGGGTATGAAAACCCTATCTTAGATATTATTGTAATAGAGCTCTGCTCAATTGGAGGTTGCCCCCTTGAAGAGGCCCGTGAACATTGCTTTCAGATTCAAAGTGTTATTTCTGTTGTTATTCTTATATCATTTCAGTGTTATTGTGGTGAATGTTTTGGTTATATTGTTGTTATTCTACCATTACTAGCATTTTATTTCAGTTTTGCATACATTTTATATCTGGTATATTATAGAAAACCAATTCAAGATTAGTTGGTCTGAGGGTTTGTCATTTTCAAGAAATCTATGACAAATATGCATAAGTCTTAGGAATAAATTATTCATAGATTTGTTTCCAAGACTACATATTTCTTTAAGTTCATAAAAGAGTTCATGATAAATGTAACCTTCATGAGTAGAGATAAACATTTCCATAAATTATTTTCAGCTATGAATCAATTTTGTTGGCAATGTCCTAACCCAGGATTTAATTCTCCCTTTGAATGTGAGGATGAATAGTCGACATATTTCATTATTCTGAACAATATTAATATTTTGTTGAGTGATTTCAAACTAATTGAGATGCATGAAGGCAAAGACATTCCCTTCACCATAAAATTTGGGGTTTGATAAGATAATGATTGTCTTGAGTGAAATGGCCTCGGTGGGTCTCGGAAGACTCAAAGGGTCATCCCATACAGGGGTACAGAGAGGAGCCATGGGATGGTTAAAAGTTAATGAAATGAATCCACATGGGAAGGCTTGTCATTCGTCCCTCCTTCTAGCACCAATTATGTTGATGGGTCTAAAATCGCCCCTTGTCAATAGCAACATGGTTACCCCCACTAAGAAGTCCCAATTAGACCTCTCACCATTTGGAATAGGGAACCCATCCAGATTTTGGCCCAAAAACCATTGTTGGTTTTGATTCTACTGGTTGTGGCTCGGTCCATCAATGAGGGTGAATGATGGATGGTTATGCAAATAGAAGATGTATATGAAGACCATGTAAGCGCAGGTCTAATCTATTTCTAATCTATCATATCCTAGCTAGGAGAGAATTATTGTAAGAGAATGAGTTGTAATGAAAACAAACTATTCATAAACCCCAATTAGATAGTTGTCATGAAGGCGCATAGTTAGAAACACATGCATAAAATTCTATAACTTGAAATTTTTTTGGACTGTCAATAAGGTACCAGATATTCATCTTGAAAAATTCAGACAAATGGTAAGGAATATCTCAAATCATGTGACACCTGAGATGGAAACATGAGTCAAACATTATGGCTAAAATACAAACAATAATCTAAATAGGGTTCTTTCCCCTGTGAGGACTGCTCCTCTGGTTCCAGTGTAGTTGAGGTTCAGCTCCAAACCCATTTGCTTCAAGATAAGAGATTGAATCAACATGGATCTTATCGCTCAGTAGATATTTTTACCAATCAAATATATAGGCTTAAGGTTCAATATGTTGGATTCCAATGAAGACATTCCGAACAAAATGCATGAGTTCAATATGGGATAGTGAAAATTGAAGACCATAATCAAGTTTTTTTGTTGTGGTTAGCAAGGATGTTCAATATTCACTTGATTTAACCTCAAAGCATACATTTCCCATATAATCAATCCTCTTCACTTGAGGCTTTAAATTCTTTGTCCCATGTGTAAATCCGACCTAATGCTTTCCAACATATCCAGTTGTCACTTATCAAGTTTGTAATATCCCTGTATATTTTTTGCAGCTCTTTCTCATCCATCAATTCATATATTAACACCTTCAAACCCAACACCTTCAGAATTCATGACATGTCCTCCCACTAAGAACCCTACAACATGAAATGGATGAGATACAATAACATGATTGTGCTCAACCAGAGCTTCCATAAGCAGAGGTGAAACACCAAATATTGTATTATCTCCCTTGTAGAATGGAAACAACCTGTATTTTCCACTTGAAATAAATTTAAAGGTGAATTTCCCATTTGCATCAGATATTGCATAAAAAAGTGCTTGCTTTGGCCAAGGAGCTCCTACAGAACCTTGAGGAAAATTCACCTCATGGAAATGATCTGAATAAAGGTATACATGAACACCTAAAACAAGGTTACCCTGCAAAACATTCAAATCATCCAAATCATAACCAAGGACAGAAATGATATCATCTACTACCGAATTTCTAAAACCTAACTCTATCTTTGAAGAGCCTCTTTGCACAATTGTTAACAATGGATGGGAAGTGACGAGCCTATATTTCTCTGGAGTAATGTTTGTAAACTTGTAACTGCCTCCCTGGTCATGGGAATTTTATTTAAAACCCCAAATAAAATCGCTCAGTGCCAGAAGATACCAAGGCATTCGATTAACTCATGATCTAACAACCAACGCATCACTTTCATTGTACAAGAGGCTATGCGTTTATGTTGGTAAAAAAAAATTCTCATTTCCTCCATTCACAATCAATTGAGTTTCTCTTAACTACTCAAGTTGGATCTCTTCCCACCAACTATTCCAACCTTTTGGTATGCAATCAGGGGACTTTTTCTTAAGTTTTTCGCTCACTTCGGAATTGTTTCAATTAACTTCACCGATGGTTTTCCCAAAGAGAACCTAGAATGGTTTCACCAATTTTGTGGGTGTTTTTAAAAGGGAATATGAATAGATTATGAGGCACCCCCTCCACGCATATGGAAAAACCCTATAAATCTTATCTTTAACCTGATTACTAGATGGTCGTATTGATTTCTGGAAGGATTGTCCCTTTTGTTTTGGCTAGTAAGTGATACAATGCTTAATAGAACCTCACCTCACATTTTACGCTGATAGGCATACACCTATTGGAAAATGGGCACAATTAATGAGCTTTTAATTACAAATTTTAATATTATGGCTAGTAATTGGAGATTATGGCATATTCTTTGTCATCCTCCCAAATCAATGAATGAGATTTAATGTTGATAACTTCATAGCATTTCTAAATGCATTTGTTACCCTATTTACTTTTTAACATTTACTTAATCATATTAAAATTTTACTATTTTCCCATCTGAATGCCACGTTTAAGTGATTAGCAAAGATTAATATGTATACAACCCTTTATTTCCACGTTTAAGTGAATAGTCACTACCTTAGCCTCATTCCTGCAGATATGTGTGTGTTTCAATTTCAATCAAAACATGCATTACCGGGTGGATCACCATGGAGGATTGTCTCCTTACCAGGTGGAGAGATGTGGGTTTCAATTTCGATTAAAGCATGATATATCATCAATTTCAATTAAAGATTCTGTGAGTTTCACTTTCAATCAAATCATGTGTTAACAGGTGGCATTATCTCATTGTTGAAATATTGTAACTTTGAATAATATTCTAATTATATATGAGTTATTATCTTATATATCAAATCCCCTTTTTCAGATTGATCATGTTAGGTCTTGTATAAAATCAAATCCCCTTTCTTAGATTGGTCAAATCATATTTGTATGGTGGTATTTGTAAAGTTGACCCCTAGTGTTTATAAAGTGGTTTTAACCACTTCTAGAAGAAGTCGGTCCCAGTAAGTGAAGAGACATAACCATAGCACCTCCTCAACTAGTATTTATATGTGAGGACAGTGCCTCACTTACACATTCACACACTCACTCATCTAGTGTGCATATCTTGAAGATAGTTGTAGTTGCAGGAGGAAGGATAAGAGAGGCGTATGCTTAGCCTTGGTTTACTCTTGGTGTTTTGGTCTTAGTCTTGGCATTGTATTGGAAATATATTATTGAGGAAGTTTTTGTTGGGTTTTCTCCCCCATGAGGGTTTCCCAAGAAAAAATATTGCATACCTTGTGATTGTGTTTCTTTCAGTGATCCTCTTTATGTTGTTGTTTTGGAAATGAATTGAAATATCATGCAATTTGGAAATAATCTAATAAAAACACTAAAACTTAACATGGTATTAGATCTTGACTAAATAGAGAAAATTTCATTGGGTATCTAAAAACGTCACTGTTGTCGTACAAGGAAATTAAGGATTTTTAATGAAGAGGAATTTTTGACCAAAAACTATCTTAGGAGGTGTGTCTTTCCCTAGTGCATCTTTTGGCAGCTTGAGAGAACTTTTTCAGTGGCCAGATACTCTGAAAAGTCAAACCCTAGTTTTGGATGGTACCAGAAAACTAGAAAACTAGGAAACTAGAACTAGTACCAGAAGTACTAGTCCATATTTGTGAAGGTCAAGTTTGAAGGGATAAAACTTGGAATTTCCTGAATAGTCAGCTCCAACCAACTCACATCTTTTCTGGTCATTTTCCTAGCTCCAGTTCAACATGTCTACAAGAACCAAGATTGTTGACAAGTTAGAAGGTGTGGAAAATTTATGTTCCTGGAAGTACATAATTGAACTCCGTCTTGAATAGAATGACCTTGCAAAATTCATAAAAGAAAATGTACTGGAACCTAAAGAAGATGAAGCCAAAGAGAAGTACACGAAGGATATGATTAGGGATAAAAGAATAATTGTAGACTCCATTAAAAGCCACTTGATCCCTCAAGTGTCTTCTAAGAATACTCCAAAATATATTTTTTATTCCCTAACCAAAATGTATGAAGGAAAGAACATCAACTGGAAGATGAACTTGAGAACCCAACTCAAGAATACAAAGATGCAAAAAGGAGAGACAATTCAAGACTATTTCTCTAGGATTTCTCAATTCAAGGAACATTTAGAGTAAATTGGAGACAACTTAGATGAATATGAACTCATAATGACAACTCTTAATGGTTTCACAAGACCTCGGGTTGTCTTCATCCAAACTATTTGTGCAAGAAAAGAGAAACACAAATTTGATAGTTTATGGGAAGAAGAATGTGTTCAAGAAGAAGCAAGAGTGTTCAACCGATAATCCATCCTATTAAGAGATGAAGATCAATCCCTATCTTCTCATGCTAAAGGAGTAAATAAAAATTCTAATTTTCAAAAGGAGACCCACTCTCATAAAGAATATCACCCTCCAAAGAGATTCCAAAAATATCATAAGGGTCAAATAAAGGAAAATATTTATCCTCTTATCAATGTTATCATTGTGATAATATGGGAAAAATTGCTAAGAACTGTCATGCCAGAAGGGAAGAATACACGAAGAAAAATAACAAAATACATCATGCCCATGCAGTTGAAGATGATGAGCCACCCAAGAAGTTGACTAAAGAAGAAATTGAAAATTATGTTTTGTTTTCCTCCCTCTCAGGATCTCTGACACATGGAGAGGATACTTGGCTCATATATAGCGGTGCCCCTAAGAACATGACATGTCAGAAAGACATTCTCTCTAGCCTTATGCAAAAGGACTTCTCCCAGAAAGTTTCACTTGGAGATGATTATCAATACCCTATCAAAGGAATGGGAGAATCCACCTACAAACTTGATTCAGGAACTCCAATGAGAATGAAGGATGTATTATATGTACTAGGTTTGACAAAGAACTTACTTTCTATTTCATCCCTAGATAATAAAGGTTTTAGGGTTGCATTCATAGATGGTGAAGTTCTTATGTGGCCTAAAGGAAAAACTATAGAAGATGCAGTTGTAATTGGGATAGAATAAGGTGGTTTGTACAAGTTAAAAGGTCACTTATATCTAGCCTTGACTCACTCTACTGAAAGTCCTTGTGAAATCTAGCATAAAAGACTAGGTCAAATCAACTACAAATCCTTACCATATGTAAGAAAGGTAGTTACAATTTTACCAAAATTAAAGATTGATCATGAAGGTGTATGCAAGGGATGTGCACAAGGAAAGAACATAAAGAATCATTTTCCAAAGAGCAATAGTAAAGAAAAAGGAAAAGTGGAACTTGTCCACTTAGATGTATGCGATCCAATGCCATCGACCTCTCTAAGTGGGTATGTATACTATGTATCTTTTATTGATGATTACTCTCATAAGACTTGGGTTTATTTATTTAAATCAAAAGATGAAGTACTTGGAAAGTTGAAGGAATTCAAATCCTTGGTAGAAAACCTCTTTGAAAGGAAAATCAAGATACTCAGGTTAGAAAATGGAGGAGAGTACACTTCAAATGAATTTGGAAGCTTTTGCAAATATTTCGGGATTAAGAGGGAGATCACTGCTCACTATAATCCTCAAAAAAATGGTGTAGCAGAAAGAAATAATAGAACAATTATGGAAGCATTAAAGACTATGATTCATGATCAATATATTCCAATGCACTTATAGGTTGAAGCAACAAGAACAATAGTATATGTCCAAAACATATTATCCCATAGTGAACTTGGATTCAAAGCTCACAAAGAAAATTTCACCGGAAAGAAGCCAAAAGTAAGCCATCTAAAAATATTTGGTTGTCCAGTATTTGTACACATTCCAAAATAAAAAAGAACTAAGTTGGATGCTTCAGGAAAGAAGGGAATATTTGTTGGATACTATGAGGTCTCTAAGGCCTTCAAAATTTACATACCAAGTTACCATCATATTGAGATAAAAAAAGATGTAACCTTTGATGAATATGCAACACTCAAAAGATCAAGGAAATACCAACTTGAGGAAGTATATGAAGAAGAACTTGTAGCTCCCAGAGTTGTAGAACCTGGGAAGGAAGTTACAGTTACCCATAATGATGAGATTCTAGAAGATCATGATACGATAGAATCTCAAGAACCTCCTCGTATGACGATCTCTCATAAGAGAAATCCATATTGGGTGAGAGAAATTATTCAATATGCAGAGAAGTATGGTGTCCCAAAAGGAACCATGAGACAAATCAAGAAACCTAAGCCATTCTCCAACTATATGGCCTTGATGTGTGATCTCATAGAAAATGAACCTACTTGCTTTGAAGAATCCATTTAGAAGAAAGAATGGAAAGACACCATGACAGAAGAATACCAATCCATCATAAAGAATGATGTATGGGAAGTAGTTCCTAGACAAAATAACAAAGATGTGGTATCTTCCAAGTAGATATACAAAATAAAAAATGCAGTAGACAAAATTATTGAAAAAAATAAGGCAATATTTGTGGCTCTTGGTTTTTCTCAAAAGGAAGGTATTGACTATGAAGAAACATTTTCTCTTGTAGCCAGATACACTTCTATCAGAAACATCATAGATCTTGCAAATAAAATGAAGTGGAAGTTACACCAGATGAATGTGAAAACAAATTTATTAAAAGGTGTTATTGAAGAAGAAGTGTATATAGAACAACCACAAGGGTTTGAAGTTGAATATAGAAACACTCATGTCTGTAGGTTGAAGAAATATTTGTACAGGTTGAAGCAAGCTCCTAGATATTGGTAAAGTAGAATTCATAGGTTCCTGACAAGCTTGGGATTTACCAAGAGTAAAGTTGATTCTAACCTTTACTTCAAGGTTATGAATGATGAACCAGTCATATTTCTACGATATGTGGATGATTTATTCTTGACTGGAGAAGAAAAGATTTATGTCTTAGGTCTTGAAGTTTGGAAAATCCCACATAAGATCTTCCTTAACGAAGGGAAGTATGTAGTTGAAATACTGAAGAAATTTGACATCTTGGAATGTAAAGCCATGAACACACCCATGGAAACGAATTTGAATCTCTTGGTTGATACTTCGTCAGAGTTGGTTGATTCTACTCTATACAGATAGATTATTGGATCGTTGATGTATTTGATGAATACCAGGTCATATATATTCTTTGTTGTAAGCACATTGATTCAATATATGGTGGAGCTCAGGCGTGTTCACCTTGTAGCTACAAAGAATGTGATGAGATACCTTAAGGGTATGTTGGATTATGGTCTCTATTATAATGGAGATCAAGACTTCAGACTGTATGGTTATATTGATTCAGATTGCACTGGAAGTGATTCAAACATGAAGATAACTTCATGATGTTGTTTCAGTTTGGGACCAACGATGACTTCATGAAAAAGGAGGAAGCAATCCAGTATTTCTCTTAGCATGGAAGAAGAGGAGTACATTACAACATGTTCCGCTAGTTGTGAAGCCATATGGCTTCAAAAGTTGTTGACAGGTCGGTTCGATCTGGATATGGAAGCCACTGTTCTTCTATGTGATAACCAAAGTTGTATAAAGATGATGGAGAACCCAGTGTTCCATGATAAGTCGAAGAACATAGAGATATGGTATCACTACATTCGTTATATGGTGCAGAGGGGAGTTTTAAAGATCCAATATGTTGGCATAGATGAGCATGTTGCAGATGTGTTGACCAAGCCTTTGTCTCGTGTGAAGTTTTTTGTACTTTTGAGAGAAGCTTGGTGTTGTCTAAAAGGACCTCCCTCGAAAGGGGGAGTGATGTTGATGATACTATGGTATCTTGACCAACAATGGGTAGCTCCATTAGGATATTTATCCTAGGGGATTGATCATCCCTAGGAATATCCCGAAGGTCCAATAAGGATGGTTTGTCAGATTAAATGTGCATGTATATTCTAGTTGTGGTCAGTAGTGGTAGCTCTGTTACAATTTTATATCATAGTGAATCTTATGATTCCTAGGCGGATCCCTAAGGTACGGTAAGGACGTTCTATTAGAGTACCACAAAGTTTTTGTTGATACACCTGCCTTAGTCTGTTGCCACATATTGATGATGTTGTTGTTCCAGTCTCATGATGTTGTTGATGTTGTTCCAGCCTCATGTTTTTGTTGTTGTTGTTATTCTAGATTCATGCTATTAATGCTGATATTTCATCTTCATGTTGATGATGAAGATGATGATGATGATGATGATGATGTTACTCCAGCTCCATGATATAAACGATGATGATATTGATGATGAGAAAAACTTATGATGATTTGTATATGTGCCAGTCAATGTTCTAGATGTTGATGATGATGCTTCCCTCTCCTTCTGTTGATGATATTGTATTGGATCATGTCAGTAGAATACCCTTCTCATTAAGGGGGAGTTTTAAAATATTGTAACTTCGAAGAATATTCTAATTATATTTGAGTGATTATATTATAGATCAAATCCCCTTTTGTGGATTGATCATGTCGGGTCTTGTATAAGATCAAATCCCCTTTTGTGGATTAGTCAAACCATATTTGTATGGTGGTATTTGTAAAGTCATCCCCTAGTGTTTATAAAGTGGTTTTAACCACTTCTAGATAAATTCAGCCCCAGTAAGTGAAGAGACATAATCCTAGCGCCTCGTCAACTAGTATTTATATGTGAGGATGGTGCCTCACTTATACACTCACACACTCACTCATCTAGTGCGCATATATTGAATGCAGTTGCAGTTGAAGGAGGAAGGAGAAGAGAGGCGCATGCTCAGTCTTGGTTTATTCTTGGTGTTTTGGTCTTAGTCTTGGCATTGTATTGGAAATCTATTATTGAGGAAGTTTTTGTTGGGTTTCCTCCCCCATGAGGGCTTCCCAAGATAAAATGTTGTGTACCTTGTGATTGTGTTTCTTTCAATGATCATATTTATATTGTTGTTTTGGAAATGCATTGAAATATCATGTAATTTGGAAATAATCTAATAACAACACTAAAACTTAAGACTCATTACTAGGTGGAAAGTCATGGGTTTCAATTTCAATTAAATCTCGAGTTACGAAGTGGAGCCCCGTGGAGTGTTGTTGGAGAGTCGTGGGTGTTTTTACTATCATTTCAATTTCAATTAAAGAATTGATTACCAGGTGGAGTCCCGTGGAGTGTTGTATTCTTACCAGGTGGAGAGCCATGGGTTTTTAATTGTACACACATTTTCCTTGTTATATTTAAGTTCCTGGTATTTTCCTTTCTGCCTCTTGTTCTTATGTTTTAGTTCCAGTTTTTTCAACTCTAACTCAGGAGCTAATTCATTGTCATTTACCCAAAATACACAACACGATGCGAAGAACAAATCACTGAAAATTGGGGGAGTTGTTGGTAAACAATGGTAGGTAAACAACTACT
The DNA here is from genome assembly GCA_009831015.1 of Picea engelmannii. Classification (NCBI taxonomy): domain Eukaryota; kingdom Viridiplantae; phylum Streptophyta; class Pinopsida; order Pinales; family Pinaceae; genus Picea; species Picea engelmannii. The sequence goes on along the minus strand of ML806557.1, from coordinate 168,529 downwards.
GTATTGTTTCAACCATTTTTTTCCACTGTTACTTGGACATCATTGGTTACCATTTATCATTGTTTTTTTGGTTTGTTTTCTAATACATGATGTGATTCAGGTCATGTGATTGGAATAGGAAAATAAATTGGTATCCAAAATGACCATCTTGGACATCAAGGGATCCTAAACCCTCTTTTGTTGAATTTCAAAGGCTTATGGGGAAGGGATTTTCACACTAGTTGTAGAATAGGATCTCGTTGTAGAACAGGATGTTGGAACCATAATTGTCACCTCCAACATTGTATCGAAGTTCTATGTAGTTGAAAAAGATTAACTCAACAACAGTCCATTTTTAACTATTTATATTGTTTTGTTTCAAACACACGTGGCATAATAATCCTCTCATGCTTTTTGTTTTTTCAAAGGTTCAGTTTATATCCTTTCAAACCATTTTATAATTGGAAAACAAAGAAATGGTTACATTGAAAATTCATTGGAATTCCTTAAAGGTATTTTGTTTGGGTTAGGGTTAGAATAGGGTTAGGAGTCTGCATGAAGTTAATGACATTAATATGTTGCATTTGTTTATATGCTACCTATATATTGATTTACAATTTTCGTTTTTAAAATGCGCTTATAAATTGAGTGACTTTAATTCACTTATATATTTTCACTTTTTTAACATGTTGAACTTATATATATATATATATATATATATATATATATATATATATATATATATATATATATATATATATATTTCTTAGTTGAAATATCTATATGTATATATATACATACTGAGTAGTTGAAAGATCCTAACTTGAAGACATTTCATTTTTAATTGTTTACAATGTTTTTTTCAGACAAATTAGACATAATAATCCTCTCATGCTTTCTCTTTTGACATAGGTTCATGTTAACCATTTTATAATTGGAAAACATAGATATGGTTACATTGAAAATTGATTGGAAATACTCAGAGATATTTTGTTAAGGTTAGGGTTAGAATATGATTAGGGTTAGGAGCCCACATTATATATATATATAATTTTAAGGTCACAACCAAGACATAAATCAAATTGGTGTATGAGACCTCCTTGTTTGTGGGACAAGGGACCCCCTCCGCCCAACGATTTGATTGGTAAAGTCTACAGAGGTATACATACCCTACCCCCCTTTGGATTTGAACTTGTGACCTCTTAGGAGGAAACACATGTTCTTAACCATTAGGCCCACTCAAGTTGTATTGTTTGTTCTCTCTCAAAACTCAAATTCATTGTCTATATACCCAATCCAAATAACAAAATCTAATCCCATTAATGCAGTGCTACAGGTCTGGTTACAATCCCCAACAAGGTCCCCTCTCCAGGCCTTTATACGTAGAGAACTAGATTGAAAATGTTTGTGATAGAAAGATATTAAGACTTGATTAAGACCGTTATACTGCAATTATGTCCACAATGGACATCCACGCAGGCCATATAAGTAATTCTCTTAGTATATTAAAAAAAAAAATGAGTCATAGAAAGTGAAGAAAAGTTATTCTCTTTTATTTTAAAAAAGTGTACAAATTCTATTTTCCTTTGGAGTCTATGTATTTTCACCACGTAAAGTTTAGCCTTTATATATTCATTTCAAGAAAAAGAAAAATTATGATGTGTTTTTTTTTAAATGAGTTAAAATTGTTAAATGCAAAGTTTTGTAATTCAGTTTTTTAATAATTAATAGAATTATAAATTTTATAAATTTGAAAAGAAATTGAAAAATATAATTAAATGATTTATTTATTTAAAATCAATTTAATTTTTTGAAAATGATTATAATTTAAATTTAATTTATGACACCTTAAATACCTAATTTACTTTAAAAATGGTTTAAAAAAAACTTTAACAAAAATGATTTAAATCACCACTTTAATTTAATATTTAAATTAATAATGAGGGATTTTGTTATTTCCAAATTCATTATAATAATTAGAGTTAGAATAGAATAATTTAAAAAAAAAACTTCAACAAAAAATATTTAAATCACCACTTTAATTTTAATTTAGTAATGAGTGAATTTGTTACTTCTATACTAATCATTCTAATTAGAGTTAGAATACAATAATGAGGGATTTTGTCACTTCCAAACTTATTATAATAATTAATTAGAATAAGATTAAGGTTAGGTTTTTTTTTATGAAGATTTATTTTATAATAAGAAGATAATAAAAGAATAGTTTAAATTCAATTTAACTAATAATCACACATTCAATTCAAATAGTAATTGCAATAAAAAATAATTTAAATAAGAATTATAATAAAATAACAATAATAAAAAGATAATTTAAATTCAATTTAAATAATAATTACAAATTCAATTGAAATAATAATTGCAACAGATAATTTAAATTCAATTTAAAATAATTGTAAATAGTTTATAGTTAAAATTTTAAAAATATTTATTAATAGAACAATAAGAATAAATAGGAGTAAATCATAAGAATAAAGGAATAATAAGAGTAAATAATAATAATATTATTAATAAATGATTTGATATCAATGTCCTTAGAACAAGTATGATTCCAAATTTTCTTCTATGTAATGAAACACTTTATCAATTTCTATTTTTAAACTTGGCCATAACTTCATTTTTGCAACATCACATTAGTTCAAAGTTTCTATTTTTCTAACAAATGAAACACTTTATCATTTTTTTTTTAAACTTGGCCATAACTTCATTTTTGTAATGTGTTGAACACAAACCAACCTTTTCATGTGACGAACATAACTTGACGTTTCCATTTGACAAACATAATTAGACGTTGCAACGAGACGAACATAGTAATCTTGTAATTTGACGAATATAGTAATGTTGCAATGTGATGAACATAGTAACGTCACAATCTGAAAAACAATGCAACATCACAATGTGATGACCATAGCCATGTCATCACAATGTGACAAGCATTTCTGTGTTGTCGCAATGTGATGAACATAGTTACCTTACAATGTGTCAAAAGAAGTAACATCACAATCCGACGAACATAGCCATGTCGTCACAATGTCACAAGCATATCCTTGTTTTTGCAATGTGACCAACATAGTTACATCACAATCTAATGAACAATGTAACGTCACAATATGAAAAACATAGCCCTTTTGTCACAATGTGACGAGCATATCCCTGTCCTCACAATGTGTCAAATATATCCTCACGTTACAATGTCATGCAAATATACTAACGTCACAATGTACCAAACATTTCCAAACGTCACATGTGATGAACATAGCCCATTGTCGCAATGTGATGTACATACATTTTCTTAATATGTTGAACAAAAACCAACCTTGTCATGTGGTGAACATAACTCTATGTTGCAATTTGACGAACAAAACTAGACGTTGCAGCGTGACGAAGATATTAATTTTGCAATATGACAAACAAATAATGTTGCAATCAGATGTTGCAACGTGAAGAAGATAGTAATGCGATGAATATACTAATGTCGCAATTTGACAAACAATGCAAAGTCGCAATCTAACAAATAGTGCAACATTGCAATCTGATGACCATAGCCATGTCGTCATAATGTGACAAGCATTTCCCTGTCATTGCAATGTGACAACCATAGGTATATCACAATGCAACCAACAGAGTTACGTCGTAATCTGACGAACACAGACATGTCATCACAATGTGATGACCATATCCCCGTCATTACAATGTGACGAACATAGTTACATCACAATCTGACAAACAATGTAACGTCACAATCTGTTTTTTTCATTGCAATGTGACGAGCATATCCCTATCCTTGCAACGTGTCAAACATATCCCCACGTTGCAATGTCATGAAAATATACTAACGTCACAATGTAAAAAACATTTCCAAATGACATGTGTGATGAACATATCCCATTGTCGTAATGTGATGTGCATACATTTTTGTAATATGTAGAACAAAAACCAATCTTGTCATGTGATTAACATAAATCTATGTTTCAATTTGATAAACAAACTTGGACATTGCAACATGATGAAGATAGTAATGTTGCAATGTGATGAATATAATGATGTTGTAATGTTATGAACATATCCTTGTTCTCACAATGTGTCAAACATATCCTCACATTGTAATGAAAAGAAAATATATTAATGTCACATTCTGACAAACATTTCCAAACGTCACATGTGACGAACACATCCCATTCTTCAATGTGATGTACACACATTTTTGTAATATGTCGAACACAAACCAACCTTGTCCCGTGATGAACATAACTCAATGTTGAAATTTGACAAACAAAACCAAATGTTGCAATGTGATGAATATAATACTATTGCAATGTGACAAATATATAGTAATGTCACAATGTGATGAACATAGTAATGTTGTAGTCTAAAAAACAATGTAACATTGTAATGTGATGAACACAACCATGGAATCACCATGTGAAAAGCATATCCCCATCATCGCAATGTGACGAGCATACCCATGTCATCACCATGTGACATGCATATCCTTGTCGTCACAATGTGATGAACATAGTCGTGTCATCACAATGTGATGAACATATCCCTGTCGTTGCAATGTGATGAACATATTAACAATGTAGCGTCGCATTATGATGAACATAACCCCGTCATTTCAATGTGACAAGAATATCCCTGTCCTCACAATGTGTTGAATATATCCTCACGTTGCAATATGAAACAAATATATTGATGTCACAATGTGATAAAATTTTACAAATGTCATAATGTGACAAACAAATCCCATTGTCACAATGTGATGTACACACCCTATGTCACAATGTTTCAATCATATCTCAATATTGCAATGCATTGAACATTTCCTGACATCCCAATGTGACGAACATAACCCACTTCTGGAATGGATATACCTATTCCAATGCCATTATGTCACAAACAAAAACCCTACTTAGTAACGTGATGACCATAACCTTACAATGTCATGTGAAAAAAAAACCCATGATCTTGGAATGTGACGGACAAAACCTAATCAACATTGGAATGTGATAGTGCAATAGTAAACTATGGTTAAACATAATCGACATGATCCACCATAATGAGCTCTACATTGTCTATGAAGGTCATCCATGGGAATCGTCAATCATAGTCATCCTTAGTCAACCATAATCAACCATGGTCATGATCAACCATATCCAACCATGATAAAAAATAATCAACTTTGGTCTATGTCAAGCTCAACCATAGCTAACCATAGCCAACCATGGCAAACCTTATTCAACCATGGTCAACCATAGTCATAGTTAAGGTCAAACATGGTGAATTTCATCCATAGTCATGGTCAACCATGGTCATGGCCATCCATAGTAATCTATGGACAATAGTTGTCAAACATGGTTAACCATTTTCAACCATGGTCAACCAAGCTCAACAATATTGAATGTTATGCTCAACCATGGTCAACCATAGCCAACCATAGTAAACCAAAGTCAATCAAAGTCTAGAAATGCTAACCATGGTCGTGGTTAGTGTCATGGACAATAATTGTCAACCATGGTTAACCATTGTAAACCATGTTCAACCATGGTCAAGATCAACCACAATTAACCATGGTCATGGTAATGTGAAACCATGGTTAACCATAGTCAATGATAGTAAACAAAAGTATAAGAAGGTCTACTAAAGTTAACCATGGTCATGGTTAACCATAATTGATCATTTTCATGGTTAACCATAATTAAGCATGGTCATGGTAAACCAAGGTCACCAAAATTAACCATGGTCATAGTCAACCAAGGTCAACCTTATTTAACCATAGTCAACCATAGAAAATCAAAGTCAACAAAGGTTTAAAAATGTAAACCATAGTCATGGTCAAACATAAGAAACCATGGTCATGGTCATTATTATGGTCAAACATAAGAAACCATGGTCATGGTCATTATTATGATCAAACATAAGAAACCATGGTCATGGTATACCATATTCACAATCATGGTCAACCTTGGAGTCATCATCTACCATAGTCAAATATAGTCTATCACAATCAACGATGGTCATGGTCAACATAGTCATCCATTATCAAATATTTTGTAAACATTTCACTATTATTTGTGTTGATATTTTTATTTATACATATGTTAATCCTCTTTATGCATGGTCATGGTGAAGTATAGTCAACCATAGTCAAAGTCATGATCAACCATAGTCATGGGTAAGGTCAACCATGATCAATGTCAACCGTAGGCATTGTAAACGATGTTCATGGCCAACCATGATCAACGATAGTCAACAACTGCTAACCATGGTCAACCACAATCAATGAAGTCAATCTTATTGAAGGTCATGCTTAATATCCTTTAAAAATACTACATTATTACTTTATTAATCTATTAATGTATTATTATTTTATTAATGTATACATATTTTATTAATGTATTAATAATTTCATGTATTCATGTAAAAACAAATGTATTATTAATGTACTATTAATACTTTATTACTTTAATGTATTAATGTATTTTTAGATACTTTAATACTTTATTACATTGCTTTATTAATGGATTAATTCATAATACATTATTAATGTATTAATTAATTAACTCATACTTTAAATGATTTTTGTAATAATGTATTTTTAATGTATTAATACTTTAATAATGTATTTATATTGTATTACTTTATTAGTGTATTAATATTTTTTTAATTCTTTGTCTTAATAGTACTTTATTAATGTATTATTGTTATACATTATTAATATATTAATACTTTAATAATGTATTGGTTAATAATGTGAATTAATATTTAAATAATTTATACATTATATTAATATATTAATGTATCATTACATTATTAATGTATTATTAATATTACATTACATCAATGGTGGTCCCCAAGGCATGTCGACCCTCAACTAGAAACAATCACTTTATAAAAGTAAAAGTGGTTGATATCGCCATTTTCCAATTTTCCAAACTAATGACATCAGTATATCAACCACTTTTATAAAGTGGTTGTTGCTAGTTTATAAACATTGAAAATAGTGCATCCATATTTGGCCATAAAATGTGTCTGGACTATTAACTATTTCACATGTATTCTTAAAATTTGGTGGGTGTACTCTTCCAATTTCGTGGAGCTTCCATTTCATAGGAATGTATCTACCATTTTGTGGGTTCTCCAAGAGGTAGGATGAATGGATTTTCTCCTACGTAGGTGGAAAAAACCCTAAAATGGCACATGATTTTGGAGGGTCCAGTTTTGGCAGTCACTTATTTTTTCTCTACTAGTAAGGAGGGAAAAAACCAAAATGAGTCATGTGGTTTAAAACCTTTGTTATTTCAAATGATGTCATGGAGAGTCATCATGGTTTTCAAAAGGCAATTCCCTGTTGATGGCAATGCTTACTGTTTAAATGGACCAGAGGCCCTCAATACTCGATGATTCACACAAAAATGAGGAACAAAAGCGTCTAATAAGTGCATTTCCCATGAATAAATGCATCTATCAACTTCAACCTCGAGGCGATCCCTGTCTATCAAGCTATCAATTCATTTCCTCGTTGAAGAGTAATCATGATTTGTTGTTTATTTTAAATGTTTACCTTCAGTTCCATGGGTCTTTTTCCCTTTCGAAGTTTCCAAATTCACCAAATGGATAATTTCACACAACGTTTTATTTGTAAAATCATTTTATCTTAGTATGGAATAGGTGGTTATTGTTAGGCAGCGAAAGAAAAACATAGCATATAACGAAGCATAAAATAAGGAATATTAAACACGCATTAAACCAAGAACATCAATCATACACTTGAAACAATGATTTATGTGGAAACCCAATGAGGGAAAAAACCACGGGCAATGATTATCGGTATTCTTATTATTCAAGGGAGAATTAGAATAGCCTTGATAGGCATATAATCATCATCTCCTCACACACTCTGCTCTTTTCTCCTTGCACACGCTTGCACTCACATTGTACTCCACCTCTATAGGTATGCTCACATTTATAACATCTATCACTCAATTATACAAACTGATCATGAATAGATCACATAGTTACACGAGTTCTTAAATAGATTGCATGCATGTGCATTGACATAGTTGCATGCATGTGCATGTGACCGCATGAGGAAATATGTTGGCATGTTTCCAACAATATCTACCTTGACAACAATTTACCTGATATATCATGCCCCTTAATTAATTCATCACCTTTTCTACAAGCCAAGAGAATCCAAACACCATCGCAACTTCTCTAAAAAAATTGGTTTCGTAAACATGTCTGCAGAATTCACTTTTGTATGTACCTTTTCCAAAGACACTCCACCTTCATCAACAACCTGTCTTACAAAATGGTACTTAACATAAATATGCTTCATATTACTGCGATAAGATAGATTTCTAGCCAAATGAATATCACTTTGACTATCGCAAAATACTTTCACCTTGTCCTACATCCTTCCAAACTCACCCAATAAACCTTGTAACCAAATTTCCTCCTTACATGCATGTGAAGCAACCATATACTCTACCTATGTAGTGGATAAAGAGACTACGTTTTGAAGCTTTGACATCCAACTAACAGGTCCTCCTGCAAGAGTAAAGACATATCCTGATGTGGATCTCCTTTTGTTCAAGTCACCTACAAAATTTGAATCTACATAACCGCAAACTAAATCTTTGGAGACATGATAGGTGATAAAATAACTACTTGCGCCTCTAATATATCGAAGCACCCATTTCACTACTTCCCAATGCTCTTTTATCGGATTTTCCATGTATTGACTAACAACGCCAATTGCATGTGAAATATCTGGTCTAGTACTCACCATCACATACATAAAACTTCCCACTGCATTAGCATATGGTACATGAGACATATAATCATTTTCTTCGTCATTACTAGGACATAAAACTAAAGAAATATTGAAATGGGAAGCCAAAGGGATCTATACAGGTTTCACATTATTCATACTGAATCTCATAAGTATTTTCTCCACATACTTTTGTTGTGATAACCACAGCTTACCATTTTTCTCGTCTCTGTGTATCTCCATGCCTAAGATTTGTTTTGCAGCTCCTAGATCCTTCATATCAAACATTGTAGCCAGCTGAGCCTTTAACCTGATGATTTCAACCATGCTCTTGCTTTCCACAAGCATATCGTCAACATATAACACCAAAATAATGAACATGCCATTTTTCAACTTTTTAAAGTAAACATAACGATCATATTCAGTCCTTGTAAAATTTAGGCTCACCATGAAGGAATCAAACTTCTTCTACAATTGCCTCGAAGACTGTCTCAAGCCATACAATGACTTCTTGAGTTTTCAAACAAACCCCTTATTTTGATCGTGAACAAACCCTTCTAGTTKTTCCATATATATATCCTCATCTAAATATCCATGTGGAAATGTTGTTTTAACATCTAGCTRCTCTAACTCAAAATCAAGTAAATCAACTAGTGCTAACATAAAATGAACTGAAACAAGATTCACAACTGGTGAAAATATCTCATGAAAATCAATACCTTCCTTTTGAGAATACCCTTTTTCTACCATTCTTGCTTTATACCTTTCGACTTTATCATCATCACCCTTTTTTAGTTTGTAGACCTACTTGCAATCRACAACCTTTMTGTCCTTTGAAAGTTCYACTAGGTCCCATGTTTTATTCCTTTCTAAGGCATCCATTTCTTCTTTCATAGCTTTATTCCATTGAGAAMTTTMAAATACCTTAATTGCTTCTTGAAAACAACTAGGTTCTCCATCAATAGAAACTAAATCCATAGATGAAACATATTCGTCATACCTTGTAGGAGAATTCCTGACCCATGAAGATCTCCTCAGAGATTGTTGAGGAATATCCTCAGTTTCCTGGATATTTTTTGCATCTACATATTCATCTTCTTCTTTTGGAACTCCTTCATGCTCCTGCCTTTCTAAAGATGGTTGATTTTCCTACTGAATCTGTTGAACTTCCGGTACCTTTTCTTGTCTCACTTCAACATCTACCACTTCTGATTTTAAGAGTGAGGATTCATAAAATACTACATCTATGCTTATGATGAGTTTGTGGGCAGTAGGATTCCACTGTCTAACCCCTTAACTCCATCACCATAACCAACAAAGACATATTTCTATGATCTAGGATCTAACTTGGGATGTTGATATTTAGAAATAAGAGCATAAGCATCACAACCAAATATTCTCAGATTTGAAAAATCACACAAATGACCTTTCCATACCTCTTCCGGAATCTTACAGTTTATTGCAGTTGATGGTGACTAATTTATCAGATAGCATGTTGTAAGAACTGCTTCTTCCCATAATTCCCACTGCATCTTGGCATTACTGAGCATGCTCATTTCTCTCTCTAGAAGAGTCCTATTCATGCATTCAACAACACCATTCCATTGAGGAGTATAAATAGTGGTCTTATGTCTTTCGATCCCATATTCCTTGCAATAGTTCTCAAATTCCACAGATGTGAACTCACCTCCATTATTTTTCCTTAAACACTTTATTGACATGTCAATGATCTTTTCAACCAAATCTCTGAATTGCTTAAAAGTATTAAATACATCAACTTTTCTTTTAAGTAAATAGACCCAAACCTTCCTAGAGTAATCATCTATACATGTCACAAAATATGACGATCCTCCAAGACAAACCATAGGGGATGGTCCCCAAACATATGAAAGAATGTAATCAAGGATACCTTTTACTATATTCCTTGTTTAAACTTCTGTCGACGTTGTTTTCCAAAAACACAATACTTGCAGAAATTCAAATTCAGAAACTTCAAACTTGGAAGTGACTTACGATCAACCAATACCTTAAGCCATTTCTCACTCATATGACCCAAACGCTGATGCCATAAAAAAACAGATTCACTTGCATATTTAGATGTACCACTTCTTGATTTACCTCTGTCCTTCCTTCAAGATGATAAAGGTTAACGATCCTCTTTTCCTTCATGATTACTAAGATGCCTTTGGACACCTTCAATACTCCACCTTGAGTTGTACACTTGTAACCAACATAATCTAGAATTCCCAAATATATCAATTTCTTTCTAAGTTCGGGTACATGTATTACATGTGTTAATGTTATTACAGAACCATCATGCATTTTAATCTGGATGCTACCAACTCCAACAATTTTACAAGAAAAATAATTTCCCATAAAAACAACACCATCATCAATAGATTAGTAAGTTGAGAACCAATTTCTATGAAGACACATGTGGCTGGACGCACCCGAATCTAACAACCAATGTTGATGTTGATGTGAAACATCACAAGTATACAATACCTCATCAACCATACCTGAACTGGAACCTGAACTTGTTTCAACTACATTAGCTTCATTTGATTCTTTTGTGGAGTCCTCCTTGGATGCATTCTGTCTTTTTCAACAATCCTTCTTGATATGCCCAGATTTTCCACATAACCAACATTTCTACTTACTCTTCCTTTCTCTTGAATTAGACCTTGATGTACCCCTCCAAATTTTCCCTCTTTCTGTAGATCAACCTCTGACCACTATTGCTTCTGCTATTGAGGTTTCTTTACCAGATTTTTTCCTTATCTCCTCAGACAAAAAAACTCCCACAACAATATCATAATCAATGGAATGTGTTGTGTTAAACCACACAGTTGTGACCACATGATACCAAGACTCAAGAAATGGACACAGTAGTGTAACCACCTTGTCCTCTTCTTCAAACTTTACTTCCATATTATTTAATTGAAAAATCAGAGTATTGAAGACATTCAAGTGATCAGTAATTTCCGTACCTTCTTTCATATGCAAGTTGTAAAAATGCCTCTTCAATAAGATTTTGTTTGACAAGTTATTTGTCATATATAGACTCTCTATTTTGGTCCACAAACTTATTGTTGTCATCTCTCAAACGATGTTAAACAACACCTCATCTTCCAGACACAAACGAATAGTACCGAGGGCTCTTTCTTCCAGATCCTCCCAGTCCTCATCTGTCATGCTTGTTGGTTTCTTTGACTTTCCATCCAAGGCCTTTTGAAATCCTTTTTGCACAAGAATATCTCGCATCTTGAGCTTATGTAGCGCAAAGCTATTCTTACCACTGATTTTTTCCACCTCAAACTTGAAACTATGCACTTTATCCATAAGAAAAAAAACTCCAAAAAACCACTTCTTATAAAACTGAGCCTCTTTATAAGAGAAAAAAAAAATATTATACTTCGAGATCGTCGCACCTTTAATGAGGGCCACCTGCGATGATTAGAAATCCTCGCACCTGATTAGTCTATATCCTGTGATGATGTCGCAATTTGCACTATGTAGTACCCACGACGATGTCACACTATGTCTAATTTGGTGCCTGTGTTGATGATAGAGTCGATGTTTCATTGTGCACTATGCAATGTCTGCGACGATGTCACACTATGAACTATGTAGTGCCTACGACAATTTCAAAATTTTGACAATTTAGAAAGTGTGCTAGTGACCATCGCACTTTGATACAGGGAAAACCTTCAACGGTGTAATAAAACTCATCCAATTCACTCAGCGCAGCTCGACTCGACTCGACTCGGCTCTTTGATCCAGCAACCAGATTCTCTTCTCATTCTCTCTCTTCTCCTTCAACTCTAATCTATGATACCACTTGTTAGGAAGCAGAAGAAAAATATAGCATATACTAGAGAATAAAATAAGCAAGATCAAACATGAATTAAACCAAACACATAAATCATACACTTGACACAATGATTTATGTGGAAATCCAATGAGGGAAAAAACCACAGGAAATGATTATCAATATTCTTATTATTCAAGGGAGAATTACAATAGCCTTCATAGGCATACAATCATCCTCTCCTCAGACACTCTTCTCTTTGCTCCTTGCACACAATTGTACTCACATTTTACTCCACCTCTATGGCTATGCTCACATATATAACATATATCACTTAGTTATACAAAATGATCATGAATAGATCACATAGTTACACGAGTAGTTCATAAATAGATTGCATGAATACACATTAACATAGTTGCATGCATGTGCATGTGACCACATGAGGAAATTCATTGGCATGTTTCCAATAGGTATACTATGAAAACAATTTCCTTCATTCATGCTTGTGACTGCAAATATTCAGTTTGCATTCACTATTAACCTTGTCATTATTAGTCGGAAATCTTCCTTTTCTATAGGTATAAACAGTTCTCTTCATGTGGTCAATGGGAAATGAAGTGTTTTATTTCATGGTTGTAGTCGAGTACTCATCGAAATACTTTATTTTAAGTTCACCGAAGACATTGTAGGTATTGACCTTAAGTGCTTTGTTGTGCATCAAATCACTTAGCATTAACTTTGTAGATCACATTTCGAGTTGTTCCAATTAACTTTGTCAATCAACGATGAAGTTCTTCTCATCTTTGTTGATGGACTTGCAGAATTTCCTCTTAACTTTGTCGATGGCTTTGACAATGTTCCCCTCAAATTCGTCGATGAACATCGACTTCATTCGCCTCATAACCTAGCTGGCTTCATCGACAGACTTTCAGTTAACCTGATTGATGAGGTTCAAAGACATTCTTATTAAATTATTTCGATGCATGAAATTAATATCAACTTCTCCGATGGGAAGTTGGTTTTTTTTTCGATCATACAATTTTTTTGGAAAAACGTTATTTGAGTGTCTTTTGGAAGGCGGATCACCCTTAATTATTAGAGTACAACGCTAAACTCAAAGCACTAGTCAAATATTTCAGTAGGTGGATCACCCTTAGATTTCGTCAGTTGTTGTGTCATATGTGATATATAAGGTATTGTTCCATTAATTTATGCTACAGAGACACATAAGTGATCTAGGGGATCAAATTTTGCTCAAAAATAAAAGTGCTCGCAATCAAATCAAAATTGATAGGTGTGTAGGCCTCGTCCTCACAAACCCAACACAACTCTAACGGGTTCAAAGAGACATCGGATGAGTGAGATATCTTGTTCTGTTCATTTTTCCAAACAGGAAAAATTTTGCTGACTGTACAGTCCATACAGGTTGACATGGGAGGGTATGGACCCACACGTGGTAGCTGAGTTGGCAGTGATGATTTGACAAATGTTGAGTTGGAATCGATGAGTTGGTAGTCGAGTGGCAAACACATGGGTGAATGAATTATGACATGTGGCAATTTGTTTTGGCAAGTTGTATGGTGTCACGTGGCCCAGGCATGGGATGCCATGTGTCACCCTGGTATAGTGTAAAATTTGTTGGAGTCCGTAGGGGTCAAAACCCGGACCTCCCACACCAGTGACATGTGTTTGGAAAGGGCTGGGCTACCAGCCTGCTCGCGCTTTGTTTCATACCATGTAATGTTTTTAGATTTATTTAAATTTGTGTTATGGTATAGTTTGGGGTGAGGTCTGGGATGGGGTTTAGCCCCAACCCACGATTGTATGTGCTTTAACATAAGACCATGCCACGCAGAGTTTGGCATGCGAGTTTCAAACAGATCTCTCCATGCACTACCACCTGTCACTTCCCCGACCATTGCAACGGGTGCCCAACATTTGTGCGGGGACATGGTCACATGACCCACGCGTCCAAATCCTCTGCCGATTTGGGTGCTAAGTCCCCTAATCGTACGACAATTTATGCATTTTTTAGAAACAGATGTGCATGATGGGTTTAATCTCGGGAAACACCCATAAGCTAGGTTACTCACGTAGAGGTGCGATTTGTCGAACCAGAGACAACAAGCTTGAAGGAGAAAACTTCCAGGAGGTCTATCTTCTTCATTTTTTGGTCAAACCAGGTGCAGAAAGAGCCCATCTAGGGGTTTTTCGATGTTTTGGAGCCATTGGAGCCATCTATTTGGAATTTTGAGCACTGTAAATCATTTATTTTATCACTATGAGAAAATAATATAAAAGATCCATTGGAATTTGGACCAGGAGATGTAGCCCAAGAGAGGGGTGAACTCCTTTATAATTTGATGTGTTATGTGTTTATTGTTCACTGTTATTTGTTGGTTATTATTTGTATCTTGAATGTAAAAACTCTCTAGTTTATGTGTTTTCAAACTGATCCTTTTGCCTAAGCACACATAATTAAAAACTTGCAATTTTTTTCAAGATACAAGACTTTTTCATTTTCAGATCAAGTTGGTATCAGAGCATAGGTTTTTGAAGGCTTGACTGTTTACAAGTGTTTGTTTTCTTATTCTTACAATATTGAATATCACAAGAGGAGAATGTCAAATTATAGAGCCAAGTTCTCAACTTTCAAGAAGAAGGACTACAGAATCACCTCAAGATTCAAGGAGACATTCACCAAGTATGGCTCATGAGGAGAGTCATGGAACTCTTCCTTCAGAGGAGGAAATTTTTAGAAAGGCTTTCTATGATATGATAGAAATGGTGAAAGTCCTGTTTGAAGAAAGAAATGCAAGATTGCAAGGTGAAATCTCCAACCCTCCAAAGGGAAATGGAGATAGTGGTGATAAAAATCCAAAAGGAAATGGAGGGAATGGTGATTCTACACCTCCCTCACCTCCATATTCCACTTCTTATACCATTTCACAACCACCTCCAAATTCTCCAAAGGGACATAGTAAAATTCCTCTACAAAATCCTTTGTTAAAGCTTGATACTAAGTTTGAATTGCCAATGTACAATGTAGAGGTAAATGTTGAGAAATTAGATAACTGGATTCGTTAGATTGAAGTGTATTGTAGGATACAAAGGATTCAAGATGATGAAACTAAGATTCTGTAACAACCTTGGTTAGATAGTTGCATAGGGTTTATCAAGTATAATTAATTAGATAATTAACTGTCCTAATATGTTTTAGTTAAACAATGTTTATTTCTTAATAATATTTCTTAATTAATTGTTTATATCTGTTGATTGATTAATTAATTAATCAATTGAATCATTAAAGGTTTGTGTAATGAATTAAAGGGGCTTAATAATTTTAATTTATTTAATTAAAGACTTTATGTATGCAGGGGGGAATGAAGTATTAAATGAAGGATAAGGTAATAAAGGCATGGGATAAGGTAATAATGGAGAGGATAAGGTAATTAATGGAGGATAGGGAGTCGGTGGATGGGGGGAGATATGATGGGAGGAGTCCGACGGGAGAGGGGATGATTATTTGGGGGAGGAAGCATTTTGGAGGAGGGCACTGTATTTTTGGTTTGGCATATTTTCTGGGGTTGCGAGTTTGGTTTTGGGGGGGTTTTGTGAATCATTGTATGGGGCACCGAGTTGCTGGGGGTTTTGGGCACGAGGGCTAGGATTCCTTACGGTATCCTGGAGCTAGGGAGTTGGACAAGTTGCTCCTAGCTGGCTGGGTGGTTAGTCGGTTCGGGYAKGGTTTGGTCAAAGCAGCAGGCTGGGCAAGGCAGCAGGGAGGACAACCAAACAAGTGAGAGTTTAGCATCAGGAAGAGGTATTTTATTTTGGATTTGCTGAGTTATGTAATGATTATGTAATTTATTTTCATGATGTAAACAAATTTAATTTCTGACAAATATTATATTCTTATATGAAGATAAATGAATTATTTATGCACTAAAAGAAATTCTATGTTTATGAAATTTTTAGTCTTACTTCAATTCAGGTCCCTACAAATTCAGATTGCTTCTTTAAGATTGGATAGTGCAACACTCATTTGGTGGGAAGCCAAAACTCAAGAGGACATGAAGAAACATGGTAAAGTTTTATTCTCTTGGAATGATTTTATTGTTGCGATTAAAAGGAAATTTTATCCATTAGCATACATGCAGAAATATATTATGGATTGTCAAAAATTTAGACAAGCTAAAGAGAAAAGTGTGCAAAACTTTACTCAAGAATTTAGAAGAAGTGCTTTGGTTTTGGGTATAGATTTGTCTTCTCAAGAAACTTTACGCAAATACATTGGATCTTTACATAGTTACTTGAGGCATACAATACTTATGTTTAACCCTTCAAATATATATGAAGTTTTTGTATAGGAAACTCATTTGGAAGCAAGAGGGAGGAATGAACCTCAAGAGGGAAGCATAAAGCCATTTAGTCATGGAGACAAGGGAAAGAGGAAGTTCAAGGGAAATGGGAAAAATAATGCTTCAGTCAAGAAAGAGGGAGAAAAACTTACATGTAAACATTGTTGAAATGATGGCCATGATGAAGACCATTGTTGGAAACTTCATCCTGAAAAGAGACCCAAAAATTTCAACAAAAAAAGGAAACCAAAAACTGTTGCAACCACACAACATGATTTAGGTTCGGATTCGGGTGATGAAACAAAAATTACAGCCATGGGTTTTCAAGGTAAGAGGTCTATTACAAGTACTAGTTCTTCAAGTAGTAGTAGCCTCAATGAAACTCAACTTGAAAAAAAAAGAATAGAGATTTTCCACATAAGGTTTATTTCAAAGCATACCAAAATAAATACTCTTTTTGATACTAGATCTCAAGCAAACCTCATATTTGAAGAAATTGTCAAGAAATTAAAATTGGAAACTATTCCACATCCTAAACCATACCCTCTAGCATGGATATGTCACAATGCCAAATTGTAGGTGACAAGAAGGTGTAAACTTAAATTTTCCTTCACTGCAAATTTTATAGATGAGGTAGAGCTTGATGTTATTCCTTTGGATATATGTGGTATTGTGTTGGGAAGCCCATACTTATATGATAGGAGATCCATATTTCATCGTCATGAGAACATGTATCATTTTTAAAAAATGGAGTTGAGTACATTGTTATAGAACATACAAAAAAGTTGAATTTGTCACTTGTAAATGTGGGACAAATGAAGATATTAGTCAATGCTAGCAATAATTTTGTCCTCTTGATGATCAAACCCAAAGACAATGTTGAAAAACAAGTTTTCCAAGGTTGTGATGCAAAGTTGAAATCTGATTTATATGAGGTTGTTAACCAATATGATGAGATGTTTCAGTAACCAAAGGGATTTCCTCCAAGAAGGGGTATCCAACATGAGATACAATTGCAATAAGATTTCCCTCTTCCAAACATTGGCATGTACACGATGTCAGTTATGGAGAATGCCAAAATTAAAAAACAAATCCAATAGTTTCTTGAAAAAGGGGTCATCATGCCAAAGCACATCGCCATGTGGATCACCAATTGTTTTAGTGCCAAAGAAAGATGGTACATGGTTCATGTGTGTATATTTCAGGGCCTTGAACAAGATTATGCTAAATAATCGTTATCCTCTTCCTACAATTGATGATTTGCTTGATCAATTGAAATATGCTAAGTATTTTACTAAGTTGGATTTGAGAAGTGGATATCATCAGATTAGGTTTGAAGAAGGAGACACATGGAAGACAACTTTCAAAACAAAGCAAGGTTTGTTTGAGTGGATGGTAATGCCATTTGGACTTTGCAATGCTCCTGCTACTTTCATGAGAGTCATGAATGATGTTTTAAGGCTTTTTCTTGATGACTGTGTTATTGTCTACTTGTATGAAATTTTGATTTTTATAAAATCTCGTGAAGAGCATGTTATGCATGTAAAGAAAGTTTTAGATGTCTTGAGGAAAGAAAAGTTGTTTTTGAAGATGTCTAAATGTGAGTTTGTTAACACCTCACTTGTTTACTTGGGGCATATTGTTGGAGGAGGAGAACTGAAAATTGATCCCTCCAAGGTCAAATTCATTTTGGATTGGCCCAAGCCCAACAATGTGATAGAGGTAAGAAGTTTTTGGGAGCAACCCAATATTGGAGAAATTTTATTTCTAACTTCTCTTCAATTGCAGCTCCATTACATGCAATGACAAGAATCAAGCAAGTTTTCCAATGGGGAGGGAAGAAACAAAAGGATTTTGATACTTTGAAGGAGAAAATCAGTTCAGCCCCAGTTATTGCACTTCCAAATTTGAGACAAACATTTAAAATCTAAACTGATGCAAGCAATTATGCAATGGAAGCAATCTTGTTACAACATGGTAAGCCCATTTGTTTTCATTATGAAACTTTTAATGGTGTTGTGATTAATTATCCTACTTATGATAAGGAGTTGTATGCATTGGTGGAAAGTGTGAAAAAATGGAAACATTATTTGTTGGGAAAATGAACTATTATTCACACAGATCATCAACCATTGCAATACTTACAATCACAAACAAAGATACAACAAGAAAGGAACTTCAGATGGATGGGTTTTCTACAACAATTCCACTTGGTTATAAAGTATAAAAAAGGGATTTATAACAAAGTTGTTGATATGATTTCTAGGCCTATTATTAGTGCTTCAGTTATTCTTAAGAATAATTCTATCATGCATGAGAGCTATGTTGAACAATATTCTTTAGATGCTGATTTTAAAGAGGTGTATGCAACTTTGTGTCATTCTAACCATGTTGAGGAATTGGATTACCATGTGCATGATAAGATTTTGTATCATCTTGGCAAGCTATGTATTCCACAGGGTGAAAGAATCAACATTATAAGGGAAGCTCATTCTTCTCTTATTGCTGGTCACTTTGGTGTAGGCAAGACGGTGGCTAATTTGCAAAGGTATTTCTATTGTCCTAAAATGAATGAAAGTGTTTCAAGATATGTAAGAGTATGTTTGTTATGTGCTACAATCAATCCTAGCAATAGAAAGTTGGGTTTGTATACTCCACTTCCAGTTCCTTCTTGTCCTTGGGAAAACATTTCCATGGACTTTGTAGGAGGTCTACCTATGTCTTAAAAGAATCATTGTTTCAGGATTAATCCGTAAGTGCGGACACAAACCGATCTCCCTAGATCCACCCAGATCTAGAACAAAGCAGAACAAAATAATACTCTTTCCCTAGATTTAGACTAGTGAACAGACTAAGAGGCAAGGAATCATGTACATACCTTATGAACGCTTCCTTGGGTCTCTGTTGTCCAGCTTCGTTCCAACGCTCTTATACCGTCCAGATCACAACAGTACAAACCAATCGAAGTGAAGATGATTCAATATATTCAATAGCTAATCTATACATATGATCAAGGAGTTATGTAATAAAGTGACATCAGCTTTATGGGAAAGGGACATATTACTGTATTGAATTGATAGAAAGTAAGACTTACAACCTGAGCCTTGATGTTGTA
>ML806557.1:114749-132068 GCA_009831015.1 Picea engelmannii | reverse complement strand
GTTGATTTGAGTTATTATAATCATAGTTAGTATCTTGTAAATATATAATAGTTAGTAGTTTATAGTTAGATTAATATAGTTAAGTTAAGTTTGTTTTTATTAGTTTCTAGTTTCCTCTATTTTAGTTTGATTTCTTTTATTTATTTAGTTAGTTTATTTTAGTTTGTTTTATTAGTTTTTAGTTTCCTTAGTTTAGATTATTTAGCTCAGATCATTTTCTCTTTGGTTTCCTTACGATACCTTAGAGCGGCCAACAAAGCCGTTAAACTCATCAGGGTGGTCCATACCAAACAGCTTGGGTTATTTAGACAACCCCGGACCGGTTCCACTCTCCCAGTTGACGGATGGACTGTTTCGCCCGTCAACATTGATACATTTTAAAATTACGCAATGGTTTTAAGAGTTGTTGTTTAGTCAAAGGTAACATAAGTGAAACTGATGTTGTATGACTCTGACCCAAACAATGCGAGAATGAAAATGAAAAATAACACTTTCGTTCAATGAATCCTATGTATGGGAGAGAGAGAAACAATTTTCCAAATCGACACAATACTACAAAGCAATGAACAATTTCCTTTCAGATGTCTATGCAAACAATCATTAATCAAATGAAAAATTCTCTATGTGTCTTTTCCAATACTTCAACAATCTCTAAAATTTGATTTTTAAATGTTTTCTAAATGACAAAAACAAATTCTTGAAAGAAAACTTGTTGTTCACTTTCCAAGAAGAACTCTCATTATGCCAATGAGAATATAAAAATCAAATCAACGAACAAGCAAATAACAACCCAATCAACTCTTTCAACGAAAGTAAAAACAAAGAGCAAACCAATAAGTCTTCTCAATGCAAAGCGAAAAATGACTTTTCAAACTATGAGCAAATGAGGAAAAATCAAGCACTTAACTCTCAACCAATCACTCGTTCTCAACCAATCAGACACACTCAACTCTTGAAAACAGAGAGAATGAATTTGCCAATAAGAGTCAAGAAAAGAAAGTCAAGCTACAAAGGATAATAAAAACCTTGAAACCGTAAAACTATTCAAGCATGCAAACTGAAGCAAGAGCTATATCAATCAATGATCCAATAAGCCTATCAGAGGTGAGTCAACTAATCTGAGTAGTCAAAACTCAATTTCAAAAATTTCAAAAATCTTGCTCGCAGGCAAGCAGTTTTACACAGTGCGAGAAGGTAATATTCTTGCAGGAAACCTTAAAGCAAGGTGTGAGGTGTTAGCACTGGACCCTATATGCAGGGTGCGAACCTGACTGGTTCTCGCAGGCTGTAGTTAGACACAGTGCGAGAACTCCTGAAGATGATACAAAATTTGAAAATTAAATCAAAAGTGACAAAGGCTTGTAGACCCAGAAGGTCTCTCAAGATATCCTGAGGACTCAGAGACTGACAAAACAAGAGAAATATGAAAATAGAGCAAATGGCCACAGAAAAATACAAAAATCCATCAAAAAATGGGATTTCTCCCTAGTGGAGTCGCCAATTTTGTTTCAAGATTAATCCGTAAGTGCGGACACAAACCGATCTCCCTAGATCCACCCGGATCTAGAACAAAGCAGGACAAAATAATACTCTTTCCCTAGATTTAGACTAGTGAATGGACTAAGAGGCAAGGAATCATGTACATACCTTATGAACGCTTCCTTGGGTCTCTGTTGTCCAGCTTCGCTCCGATGCTCTTATACCGTCCAGATCACAATAGTACAAACCAATCGAAGTGAATACGATTCAATATATTCAATAGCTAATCTATACATATGATCAAGGAGTTATGTAATAAAGTGACATCAGCTTTATGGGAAAGGGACATATTACTGTATTGAATTGATAGAAAGTAAGACTTACAACCTGAGCCTTGATGTTGTAGATCTCCTTTCGATGACTCCTAGCTCTGACACACACACACTTGCTCATGCATGAAGAATATCAACCACTTTTGATAACCTTGCTGGTGTCTCTAGTTGTTGTAGCATCAGTCCTTCATACAATCTTTCACTAATTCTCCAATAAATCTCTTGCTAGTTTGCTTGCTTGTTAACCATTTCCATGAGAGATCCATTAATTTATAAGAGAGAATGGATTTGTTACTTGGATAAGAAAGATCCCAAGATATCAGGAAAGCCAGTACTTAGATGATCATTCGAACGCCAACTCATCCTTCTAGAAGGTTCCCTTCTAGAAGGTTCCCTTCTAGAAGGTTCRAGATTTTATCTTTTTCCTTCCTTTAGAAGATGTTYGCACCTTGATAGTTAGGTACAGTGCGAACCTCTCGCACCCCAGCTTAATGCAGCCTGCGAGAATCATGCATTCTCGCAGGCAAGTATATAGGTAGCCTGCGAACCTTCCTAAAAAATATGATTTCTGGAAAAGGACAAAGGTAACTTTTCTTAGGAAAGTGTTCTAGTGAAGAGCTTTAGTTCTCCATCATCATTACATCAGCATGACAACCAAAATTATGGATAAAAATCATGATTATCTTTATGTTGTGGTTGACTGTTTCAGCAAAATGTGTATTTTGATGCCTTGTAAAAGGCATGTTACAACTAAGGAAACGACAAAAATGTTCTTTCAACATGTTTGGGTACATTTTGGGTTTCCTATATCCATTATCCCTGATCGAGATTCTTGATTTATTGAGAACTTTTGGTCAAGTTTATGGGCACTCATGGACACCAAGTTGAAAAAGAGTACAAATTTTCATCCGCAAACCGATGGTCAAACATAAGTGATTAATAGAACAATGGTGAATCTGTTGACTGCCTGTAAAACATGCCAACATAAACTTCTTCATGGTTATTGAAACAAGTATCTTAAGCTTTGGGATGAGCACTTACACTACATTCAACATTATTACAACCGGGCTAAGCACTCTTCAACTCAAACATCTCCATTTGAAGCATGTTTTGGTTATTTTCCAAAATCTCCTTTAGATTTTATCTTTGGGAAAGACATTGCTATTGATGGTCATTATGACATTGATAGGACAAAAAATTTCATTGAACAAATTCAGTTGGTACATCAAATGGTACAAGAGAAGTTGGAAAAGAGCCAAGCCAAGTACAAGACAAGACATGAAAAGCATCATGTTGATCACAGTTTCCAAGTTGGAGATGAAGTTTGGCTTTACATTAGCAAAGAGAGGCTTAAAGGAGAAGGTAAAAAATTGAAACCAATTATATATGGACCTTTCAAGGTTTTTGAAAAGATTGGTAACAATGCCTTCCGTTTTTATTTGCCTCCTTATATGCAAATTTATGCAATTGTCAATGTTGAGAATTTGAAGTTGTATGAGCCTCCTTTGATTGATGATCAAGGAGAGAATGTTCATATTCCTTCTATAGATGATTTCTTTCCATAATATCTTACAGAACCGCGTGAAGACACAATCCTTGACAGGAGGATGAGAACTTCAAAACGAGGGAATGTGGAATACCTTAGAGTTGGTCTTAAAGACACAAATCCAAGAAATGCAAAGTGGATTGAGGTTGGAAAGGTGAGGGAACTATACCCTCATTTTCAGATAGACTGAAAGTATTATTTTGGAGGTCGAAAAGATTCCCAATGGGGAGGAGTGATCCAGGGGATCAATTTTTGCTCAAAAATCAAAGTGCCCAGAATCGCTTCAAAATAGACAGGTGTGTAGGCCTCGTCCTCATGAACCCAAAGCAACTCGAACAGGTTCAAATGGAAAACGAATGAGTGAGATCTCACGTTCTGTTCATTTTTCCAAAAAGGCAAATTTTTTCTAACTGTACAGTCCGTATAGTCCGTACAGGCTGATGTGGTAGGGTATGTACCCACACGTGGCAGCTGAGTTGGCAGTGTTGAGTTGGTAGATGCTAATTTGGAAGTGTTGAGTTGACAGTCGAGTGAAAAACACATGGGTGAATGAATTTATGACATGTGGCATTTATTTTGGCAAGTTGTATGGTGACATGTGGCCAGGCATGGGCTTCCATGTGGCACCCTGGTATAGTGTAAAAGTTGTTGGAGTCCGCAGGGGTCAAACCCCAAACCTCCCACACCGGTGACATGTGTTTGGCAAGGGATGGGCTACCAGCTCACCCGTGCTTTGTTTCATACCATGTAATGTTTTTAAATTTATTTAAATTTGTGTTATGGTATAGTTTGGGGTGGGGTTCGGGTTGGGGCTTAGCCCCAACCCCCGATTGTATGCGCTTTACCATAAGACCATGCCACATGTATTTTGGCGTGTGTGTTTCAGATGGATCTATCCATGCACCACCACTTTTCACTTCCCCGGTTGTTGCAACGGGTGCCCATCATTTGCACGGGGACATGGTCACATGACCCATGCGTCCAACAACTCCGCCGATTTGGGTGCTAAGTCCCCTAACCATGCAACAATTTATGAAATTTGTGGAAACAGGTGCGTGTGCTGGGTTTAGGTGCGAGAAATGACCAGAAGCTAGCTTACTCACACAGAGGTGCGATTTTCTGAACCAGAGACAACAAGCTTGAAGGAGAAAACTTCAAGGAGGTCCATCTTCTTCATTTTTTGGTCAAACTAGGTGTAGAAAGAGCCTAGTTAGGGGTTTTTGGATGTTCTGGAGCCATTTGAGACATCTATTTGGAATTTTGAGCACTGTAAAGCAATGATTTTATCACTTTGAGAAAATAATATAAAATATCCATTGTAACCTGGACCAGGAGATGTAGCCCAAGAGAGGGGTGAACTCCTTTATCATTTGTTGTGTTATGTGTTTACTGTTCACTTTTATTTTTTGGTTATTATTTGCATCTTGAATGTAAAAACTCTCTATTTTATGTGTTTGCAAACTAATCCTTTTGCCTATGCACACATAATTAAAAAATTGAAAATGTTTCAAGATACAAGCCTTTTTCATTTTCAGATCAATAAGTAACATGAAATTATAAATCCGCCAGAACTGCAAACTGACGTTCAGAGCACTTAGTATTGTCTAGGAGATGGGAGGACCGATTTTCTTCTGAATTGTGTCTCAGAGCTAGTGCAAGACCAACAAGTGTTATGGTTAACCTATATGATGATAGATGGGGCTTTTACAATCCAAATTTAGTCTTATAATCAAGAATTGCAAATTAAACAAGTTGGTACGATGTGTGTGATGAAAGCTATCAGTGACATTGCAAACTTGATTACGAGTGTAATATGAAGTAGGTCAGGTACGATGATCAGTGACTAGTGTTATAATTAGGCGTGAAGAGTTTATTCACTAGAAAATTTTAGGAGACTCAACGATGAGTGCAACAAGAAGGATCTGAGTTGGGAGAAGGATAAAATAGGCCTCAAAATGAGGGTGGGCCATGCTGACCTAATCAACGTTGGAGAGAGGGATAATATTTTTGTCGATGCACTAGAAAACAATGAGGGGTCATCATCCTTCAGCTAATGCATTGGTAATAGGAGAGGGAAAATTATCAACAAGTATAGCTTCGGTGAAGAAGAGGCGAACCTTGTCAATATGCAATGCAATGAAGCGAAAGGGAGGGGTGTTGTAGATACACAATGTATTGTTGAAAGTGAAATGGAGGAGCACCACAGATATGTGATGCATTGACATGAGTGGAAGGAATTCAGACGGTGAAAGGCATGTGCATGGCGAAGATAATTGTGTGGACACTACTAATGTGTCATGCACACTTCATCGATGATAAGAACATGTGTAGTGAGGTTTAGTGAAAGCATGCTGGCTAGGTTTGGAGTAATATGGCTGATGTATAGGTGAAGAAAAAACTAGCACACCAATGTGTATGTGGAGGAAAGGATGCGCTCAGTAGTACACAATGTATCAACGTAGGAAGAGGGAGTTTGTTGAAGTATGGATCGACAAGTCACGGTGATCTGAAGAGAAATTAGAAATGAAAAAGTGAGGAGAGAGGGAGGAAACCTTTGGCGTAGCCATTTGCGTGAGGAATAGAGTGCGAGGTTTCTGGTAGGAATATTTGGAGAGGGGGGGGAAATTTCTTGTCTTAGAGATGCGCTAAGATAACAAAATTGGGAGGTTGTTGTGCACACACAACATGACACTTCTTCTCTCTTAAAAAATAAGGTATCTTAATAAATTCATTTAATGGGACAAGAATCTGAACCTTATTTATGTCATTGGCTAAATTAAAAGAACTCATGTTGTGAACAAAGTTTATTTACTTGATTGTTCCATAGTAGACATAGTTTCCTCTTTCTGGTTGATTTTTTCCTTTTTCACCACCTTCGGATTAAGCTATTGAGATGGTAGGGTTCTTGGCCTCAAGTCATAATTATATTGCAACTATGCTAATATTGTATCAAAAACATAAATGTATAGATCGACCCATATGCTCTCCATCTCTTTTTTTGTCATGTTAATATTTTGAGTAAAATAAATCATTAAATCTTTATAATCCTTTTCAGTTAAGTGCGCATATGATTTGTTATCTTCTAACCAATTTACTTTAGGCAGATCACCTAACTCATAAATCATTTCTTGTTCATTTATCTCATTTTCCTAGTACTCTACTATATTGTTGTTATTTCTCATTGGGGGTTGAGGGGGAGATTCTTCAATGATTTTATATCTATTTAATAATTGAGGATTAAATTGTCTTCTAAAAGGTATTGGATTCCTTGGTTGAAAATAAGTATTTCTTTGTAGTCCTATGTTCTAAAATAAATTCATTTGTACATTATTCAGAAGGGCTTAGGAAGATACCTTGTTTGCAACTTCAAGATTCACCATCTTATTAGCCAAATATTTTACTATTTTATTGATCTCATCAATTTTTTTTATCCTAAATGCTCCTTGAAGATGAAGCCTTAGTTGAACTATCCTCTATATTTTTCTTCTTTTCTTCATTTCTGATTTATATTTGTTTTTCGCAACAACTATTAGATTCCCTTTTAGATCCATTGCATCAGTCTACATAATATCTAATGCAGTTGTCGTTCTTTCCCTTAATAACAAACCAAACTTATAATTAAATGTTGAAGAATAAGTTACTCTAGCTGCAACAACGGAATGTATAATATCTTGTGGCATCCTATTATAAATCTTGTTAAACCTTTTAGTGGAGTCAACAACATATTCATCATTACTCCTTTTTAAGGATGCAAATTCTATTATTAAAAACTAATGATTGTGTTTCTCACCCCATTTGTTTAGAAAGGTAGTTTCAAGCTCATCCAAACTATTAATGGTATTGGTTGGTAGGTTCTGAAATCACTTGCGATCATCACCTTCAAAGATCTATACGAAAAACCTCATATACACATCCTCTTCTGAAACATTAATATTATTAATACAGTCCTAAAATGAAGCAATATGATCCTTGACAGTAATTCCATGTTTTTCCATTACACTTTGGAAATTCTTTTAGATAATTATTTGGGAGGTTATGTAAAATACTTTGAAGAACCAGGGGATAATAATGAGAATTAACTCACTGTTGAACATGAGGAGGAATCTTTGACTTTGGAGAAACATGTGTCCAGGTAAATATTGTGTTGGAAATATCCACTAGTTGGATATCCTTTGATATAGGAGATCCAATAGGTCTCGGAGGAGGGTTTTTATATTCAAATTGATTCTAAATGTATTCAACTTCAAGAATAATAATATTTTTAACAATATGTGTACCTGAAGATGAAGATTCTACATTTCTACATCTATTATCTCGAGAGACAATTTTTTCAAGATCAGACAAGGTAGAAGTATAGGTTGTTCATTGATTAGAATGAGTATTCATGGAGTTATTATCCATATTTACTCGATGTATAGATGAAAATAAAAACTAAAAAATTTCTTCTAGATTTTAACACTAATTGTTTTACTTTGTTCACCTTCAAATGAAAATCTTCCAATCTTATTTCCTAGAAATAAATAAAGACTAACATTGAACTTGTTATGAAATATTTATAGATAAAATTTCACTCAAAGTTAGAGAAAATAAATACTTAATGGAATCGTCGATCTCTATCCTGTTGAGCCTATAGATTTGGTTGACCCAAAACATCTCGTTGAGCTAGAACTTGCCAGGATCTTTCAAACTCCTCAAGATTTATAGCAATTTGTAATTTCAACTTGTCCAATTCTTGACGCCTTTAAATATTGATCTGAAAGAGAATTCATCAAATCAATTATCATTTAAATATGTGGAGATTTATTTTCAATTTTTGGCATTAGATTGTTGATATCCATATCAACATTATTGATGAGGATTGTTTCACAATGTTGATACAACTCTAAATGTATTTTGAATTGATAAAATATATGAATAATTTGATCCCAATTCACTTGCCTAGACTCAATTAAATGTTGTGTTCCTGTAACTTGTGCTAGTGTATCATTTAAAAGTTTATCAAGTGTTTCTTTTTCTTTAGTGATAATACTAACACTTTGAGTCTTATGTTCTACTTGATCTTCAATATTTTTTATATCAGCTTCTTCTTTTTAATCAACCTCTCCACATCTTCCTATTGTAATCTTATTTGGAAGAGTTAATAAAAACACTTACAAAGGAGCATTACATTCACGCTTTTGTTGAATTTTCTTAGTTTCTTCTAAGTATTGCTCCTGAAGATTTACGTTTTCCTCTTTCAATTCTATTATACTTGTATTTTCCACTGTAGGTTTTGAAAGCATGTTACTAGATGTTATGAGACTAGAATTACATAATTGAGTAAAATTCGCATAGTTATTTCACAAGGAAATAATTATTTGTCACAATTTCATAATTATGAAATAAAAATTATTTCATAATTGAGAATACACTAATAATTGAAAAGCAAGTTCATAGTGAGTTGGAAAGATCTCACAATTGAGCATGGAACTTGAGAAAAAATATCAATATGCTGAAAAAGTTCATAATAGGATGGAAAAAGCTCATAATTAAGTATGAAACTTGTGCATGACTTGTAATTCCTTAGTTCACATTCCATCAAGCCTATCTATCACCCGTAATTGATTATTTCACATGCTATCAAACTATCAATGACTTGTATCCACCTAATTCACATGTCATGAATCATATCTCCTATCTCTTCTAAAACCCTATAAGGAGAGGCCAAATCAAGGAGATGGGGGGGATAGAGTTTTAGGAGTGGTTATGATGGAAAAATAGAAAGAGAAGATCAAGAGGCTAAGGAGGAGCATCGGGAAACTGGAACTAGGAGGAATGCATATTTCATGACTCAAGGTATGATGATTTGATTGATGTAATTCTATTTATTTGTGAATATAGATCAATGGTTATCCCCTTTCATATTGTTCATGTTGATTAAGGTTGGTTGTCATTGATGTCAACCATTGAAGAAAGTCTAGTAGCACAAAGGTTTGGGTAATGGACCCAAGGTTGTTTCATGTATAATGGTATGAGTTTTAATATATTTTAAGGTAATACTATTCTATATGGATATTACATGTCATTCAATTTCTGGTGGTATGTGGAAAGTCACATAACTCCTCGTGGTTAGAGAGTTATGGCCATGAGAAGTTGGAGAACCCAGGTTTGGATAATGGAACCAAGTTTGTTTGATGGATAATGGTATGAGTTTTGATATATTGTAGGTAATAGTATTCTATATGGATATTACATGTCATGCCAATTCTGGTGGCATGTGTAATGTCACATAACTCCTCACGGTTTGAGAGTTATGGCCTTATGAAGTTGGATGACCCTCATATGTCATCTAGAAGCCCCAAAAGGTCAAAGTACTCAAAGTGGTTTAAGAGATTTTAGAAGGTAAATAATAAAGTGAAGTGATGAGTGTACTATAATTCAAAGTGAATACAAAATAAATTATTTAAATAATAAATTTAATGGAGAAATTAGAAGTGAGTTAACCCTAAAATAAGGAAAGTGGGCAAAGTGACCTAGAATATGCTTCTAAGGAAGCTACTTGGAGAGTATAAATAAGAGGCAAGGCTCTCTCATTTTATATCAAACTTGAACATATTGAATATCTATAGGTGTCTGAGGTAACCAAAGGATATCTAAGCCTAATTTCAGAGGGAAGGTGAAGAAAATAAGGCCGGAATTCAAGGGAGGATAAATTCTTTTGATGATGCTTTCTAAGGTATGTTATTTACAGGTCATCTCACCATTTTCGAAATATTTTTTTTTCTAGAATGATTCAAACCATGAAATTTATAGGCCATTGAGGAAACATATCTAGGTATCTGTGGTAAATATTTCATCTTGTGGGTCATTGTATTTCTGGAGTTACACTCCGTGGAAAATAGGCTTTGTGGCTAGTCTTGAAACTAGTCTAAACCAGGTGTTTCGAGAAAAAATATCATAACTTCTTCATAACAGATCCAAAGTTAGTAATACCAAATTTTTTGGTTATAGTGAAGTCTGTAGTATTTTGGATAACATTTTCAGATCCATTCAACAAATATTCCATGCGGGTCACGCTCTACAAGGTCTCTATCTAGATTAAGCTAGAATTCAGCAAGGTATGCCATTTTTTTCTATAACTCCATTTTTGAGAGGTTCCAAGTAGTGACACCTAGAGGAATTGCATAAAACAAACTGAATAACATTGTGTACTATTTTCATATATTTGATCGTTACAGGTACATAGTTATGATTATTTCAAGTTAGGGTTGTTGACTAATCCCAAACTAGTCATGTGAGACTAAAGAAAAGTTTGATGAAAATGCTAGTCTCGTGTTGTGAAAGTTAAGGAAGGTTTGTAGGTATGTGATCATATACACCAAGTCTATTATAGAGTTACAAATCATATTTGGATGATGAAATTGATGAGGTCTTTTGGTTAAGGTACATGTTGGTTACATGGTTGAGACAAGTAGTTGATGAGTTGGCACATACATGAGGTGTATAGTTGATGATGTTGGTACATATTGATAAGTCATAGTTGATGAGTAGTTGACACATGATTGGTACATACTTGGTACATGGTTGGATGAACTTTTTATGGTACAGGTTTATTACAATTTGTTTGATATAGGGTGGTGCATGATTGATGCACTTGTATATGGTACAGGTTGATTACAGGTTGAGGTACAGGTTGATGCATGTATGATGCATGTTTCATGTTTATTGGTACAATTTTACAATGGTATATCTCACAGTGATAATGTGACAGTGGTTCCATCATTATACTTCTACTTCAGGGTGGTTGGACAGGGCAAGGACAAGTGGTTGTAGCCACCTTCCAGTTTTAGCCGAAGAACATAGGGGGTTGTAGCTTCCTTCTGTTTGTAGCCATAAAATAAGGGAGTTGGAGATTCCCTCAGGTTATAGCTTGAGAAACAAGGGGGTTGGAGCCTCCTTCCATTTGCATCTGAAAAACAAAGGAAGTTGGTGCTTCCAATGAATGTAATTCTTCAAGACATATAAGAAAAATAATTCCATGGTTTTCTCCCTTTTTGGGTTTCCACATAAAACACTGGTGTACTTTGTATCTGTATGATTGTTCATTTCTTATTTACTTTGCAGTTATTGGATGATAATGCTACATTTATATAACACTTGGATTATATGGTTAAAAAAGATTAAATTGATCTATTACTGATTCACCCCCCCTCTCAATAATCCAACAATTGGTTTCAGAGCAGGTTCCTTCAGAAATCAGTTTAACCACTGAAAGGTAGATCATGGAGAGGAACAACTTGTATAAAAATGGAATACCACAGTTCAATGGACAAAAGTATGCATTTTGGAGCATAAGGATGAAAACATATACACAGGCACAGGGATTTGAAATTTGGCAATCAATTGTAGATGGATACACATCACCAACAATTCCGCCAACAAATGACAAAGCAATGAAACTCAGTCAGAATAATTCCAAATCCAAAAATGCACTTCTGAATGGTATTAGTGAAATGGTATTCACCAAAGTTGCACATTGTAAATCCACTAAAGATATTTGGGACAAACTTCAAAATATTTATGAAGGAGATTCAAAATTCAAAGCAACAAACCTTCAAACTTACAAAGGTCAGTTCGAACAAATTAAGATGAAGGAAGATGAGAATATTGTAGCTTAGTTTTTATGAGTTGATGAAATAGTAAATGCAATCATAGGATTGGGAGAAGAATTCAAAGAATCTGTAATTGTTCAAAAAACACTAAGATCTCTTCCTATGAGATTTGATCCTAAGATATCAACACTAGAAGAAAGATCAAATATAAACTCAATAAGCATGGATGAATTACATGGAATCTTCACAACATATGAAATGAGAATTAAACAGGAAAATCTAGATATAAAAGAAGCAACCTTCAAAGCATCCAAAAAGTCAAAGAAAAAGGGAAGGAAAAAAGAAGAACATAGCAGCAACAACGTTGTCTCGGAAGATGATGAAGAAGTGGCCAACTTTGTCAAAAGACTAAACAAGGGAACCGACGGTAGGTATAGAGGTAAGCTTCCTTTAATTTGTTTTAATTGTGATGGTATTGGTCATTTTTCTAACAAATGTTCTTACAAGAAAAAGATAAATGAGGAAGGTTACTCAAAAGGAAAACAAACATATAAAGGCAAAAGAACCACAAAGAAAGTTTTCAAGAAAAACTTATGTACCAAAGAAGACATCTCATCATCAGATGAAGATGAAGTCAGTGACAGTGAGACAAAAAGAGTTATATTCATGGCGGTAGAATACTCTTATAAATAAGACTCCGAAGAAGAATATGAAGAAGTTGAAGAAGAATATGAAGAAGTTGAAGAAGAAATTGAAGAAGAAATTGAAGAGGCAGAAGTTGACTAACAAGAGGAATTAATGTGTGCCATAGAAGTTATCAGAAGAGAAAAGAAGAAAAACAAGAAACTACAAGMAAAACTAGACAAGAAAGAAGACACTCAAGAACTAGAACAAATGATCACAAATTTGAAGGTTCAAATAGAAGAAGATAAAAGAATTGAAGAAGCACTCAAAGAACAACTAGAAGAAAAAGACAAGATCGATGGAATTTGGAAGTAGAGATTGTCACATTAAAAAAGGATATTCAAAAGAAAAATATGCAGAACAACTCAAAAGTTTTGGATGTCATTATCAGCAGTTAAAAATCTCATCATGAAGTCCGAACTTGGATACAATCACATAGAAAAAGGATCAAGCTCTAAAAAAACAGAGCAAGAAACATATCCAAAAATATTTTCAGAAACAATCAAGGGGGATATGAAGATATACAAGGAAGATTACAGTGACACTCCTCCACCAAGAAGATTCATATTTCAGAATCAACAACCGATAGATAGGCCTCAAGAAGAAGAAGAATTCATAAGAGTACCTCCTTTCAGAATATCTTCAACTCCCAGGTATCAAAATATCTTTTTTGGGTTATTTTATGCATGTAATAATTTTGGACATAAAGTTGTGAATTGCAAAGCTAACAACAGGAACAAAAAAAACTTTGAAAGTCATACACAAAGGGTTTATCCAAGAAGGCCTAGTGAAAAACAGAGAATAAGTTACAATATGTTTGAATAT
The DNA here is from genome assembly GCA_009831015.1 of Picea engelmannii. NCBI lineage: Eukaryota > Viridiplantae > Streptophyta > Pinopsida > Pinales > Pinaceae > Picea > Picea engelmannii. The sequence goes on along the minus strand of ML806557.1, from coordinate 118,611 downwards.
TTGAGCACTGAAGTGGAATGTTACAAATGTAACAATTTTGGACACATGGACAAATATTTAAAAATGATAGTCCCTCTTAGAGAACCACAACATAATAACAATAGTCACAGACATGAACCTCAGAAAATGACATGGATAAGAAAGCATGATCAATATAGAAATGAAGAATGCACACTCGCTCTACAAGCTAAGCAAAAGAAACGTGGTTGGTATGTTTACAGTGGGTGTTCAAAACACATGACAGGTGATAGAGACAAGTTTCTTAGATTACGAAAGGAAAGAGATGGATCAATCTCCTTTGGAAATGATGATTCAACCAAAATTATTGGAAAAGACACAGTTAGAATTGGGAACAAGAATACAAAGGCGGAAAATGTCCTACTAGTAGAATATATGAAACATAATATTCTAAGTGTGATTCAAATGTGTGACCAAGGTCATAAAGTCACTTTCGATTCACAAAAGTGAGAGATAAGAAAAGAAGGTTCAGGAAAATTGATTTCTACAGCTACGAGAACTTCAAGCAACATATACGTGTTAAGTGAAATTGGAAATGAAAAGTGTTTTCTAAGAAAGGAAGATGAAAGTTGGCTATGGAACATAAGAATGGGTCACATACATTGTGATAACCTTGTCAAAGTCAGAAAAAGAGAAGCAGTCAGAGAAATTCCCCAGATCATGAAACCAACCAACACTCTATGCAAGCATTGTCAACAAGTAAAGTAAACAAAGACTAGGTTCAAATTAAAGGAATATTCAATGACAAGACCACTGGAAATTGTGTATACTGATATAGTTGGACCAACTACAACAAAGGGCTTAAAAGGTGAGAAATAATTTATGTTATTAGTTGATGATTATACAAGAATGACCGTAGTTTTCTTTCTCAAGAATAAGTCAGAAGCTTTTAAAAACTTCAATATCTACAAGGAAATGGTTGAAAATGAAATTTATTCAAAAATCAAATGCTTGAGATATGATAATGGAGGAGAGCTCACTTCAAAGGAATTTATGGACTACTGCAACAGTCATGGAATAAAAAGGCAATTCTTCGTTGCTAGGACACCTCAACAGAATGGAGTTATTGAAAGAAAGAACATGGCAGTACAGGAAATGGCTCGAACAACGCTAATGGATACAAGTAGTGCATACAACATTTCACATTCAAAACAAAGTAATTCTCAGAAACAACAATGAAAAAACTCGCTATGAGATATGGAAAGGAAGACCAACAAATGTGAAGCACTTCAGAGTTTTTGGAAGCAAATGCTACATCAAAAGAGAAGATGGCATAATGAGAAAGCTTGATTCTCGTGTGGACAAAGGAGTACTTGTTGGTTACTCAAGTACAAGAAAATCATACAAGTGTTACAACTTGAGATTGAACAAAGTGGTGGAAAGCATCAATGTAACAATTGATGAAACAAGTAGACAAGAATTAAAGGAAGAAGAAAATGAATCAATGGAACAACTTTACGAAGAAGAAACAAAATATGAAAAAGAAGGGAAAGACGAATATGATCTAATAGAAATACAAGAGAAAGTTCAACAAGTAACTCCAAAAACACCTAGAAGACGAGTACAAAAGAATCATCCTTCAGATCAGATTATCAGAAACAAAGACGTAGGAGTTGAGACTAGAAGAAGAATTCATGCACTAGAACAAACACACCTAACACTCACATCTACGATTGAACCGACCTATTTTGAAGAGGCCATAAATGATGAATTTTGGAACAAGTCCATGGATGAAGAATTGGATCAAATAGAGAAAAATAACACTTGGGAATTGGTTCCAAGACCAAAGGATAAGAATGTGATCGACACAAAGTGGATATACAAGAATAAATTGAATAAGATGGACAGGTTACAAGGAACAGATCTAGATTGGTATGTAAAGTATATGCATAGGTTGAAGGAATCGAATTTGAAGAGACATTTGCCCCAGTTGCCAAAATGGAAGCAATCCGATTGTTTTTAGCTTATGCATGTTCCGAAAATATTAAAGTGTATCAGATGGATGTAAAATCAGATTTTCTGAATGGGGAACTTGAAGGAGAAGTCTACATTGAACAACCAGAAGGATTTCAGTTAAGAGATAACGTAGATTATGTGTGTAAATTAAAGAAGTCCTTGTATGGTCTAAACCAAGATCCTAGATCATGGTACTCTAGACTGGATAAATATCTACAACAAGTAGGGTTCAGAAAAGGAAGTGCAGACAACAACCTCTACATCAAGGTAAGTTAAGATAGAATTTTATTAATTGAAGTTTATGTTGATGATATTATTTTTGTTAGTGATGATGACAGGTTAAGGTAGAAATTTTCAAAGGATATGCAGAATGAATTTGAAATTTCATTACTTGGAGAACTATCCTTCTTTATGGGACTTCAGATACGTCAAAGAAACCAATGAATTTTTATTTCTCAAACCAAGTATATCAGAGAAAGGCTAAAGAGGTTTAGAATGGAAGATTGAAAACCAATTATCACTCCCATGCAAACCAGTTGCAAGTTAAGAAAATATGATGATTCAAAGTATACATATCAGAGGCAATACATGTCAATGATTGGTAGCCTACTATAAGTGACAACATCTAGACCAGATGCAATGCAAGCAGTTGGATAGGTGGCACGATTTCAAGAAGCACCAAAGGAATCACATGTGTTAGCAGTGAAGAGGATTTTCAGATATCTCAAAGGAACATAAGAGTTTGGATTATGGTATCCAAAAGGAAAGGATCTATCTCTTATTGCCTACATAGATGTAGATTGGGCAGGTTGTATTGATGACCAACGAAGCACCAGTGGAGCAACGTTCTACTTGGGTGAGTGTTTAGTATCATGGATAAGCAAGAAACAATCATCAATATCTTTATCTACAACCGAGGCAGAGTATATTTCAACAACAACATGTTGTACACAGGTTCTTTGGATGAAACAAACTCTGACAGATATATAGGTTGAGTATGATGAGACCATTCCAATCTATTGTGATAATACAAGCACTATCAGTATCTCAAAGAGCCCGGTGATGCACTCCAAGATGAAGCACATTCCAATCAAGTATCACTTTCTATGGGAACAAGTTGCATAAAAGAACATCAGAGTTGAGTATGTGGGAAAAAAAGAACAATTGGCATACATCTTTACAAAACCACTTCCATGGGAAGCCTTTGAGTATCTTCGCCAGAGACTCGGAGTTATTTCTACTCAAAAATGAATGCTTTTGAATCCTTATCTTATATGTCTTAGATGTACATGAGGAAGAACCATAAAGAGGACAGTTCAGTTAGGGGGAGAAGCCTGAGATGGAAATATACCTTTTCCATTGATGACAAAGGGGAAGAGATTTATCATATGCCAAGGATAGAGGCATGATTCCAGGGTGAGCAATGGTAACAAATATGCAGAGGACAGAGGCATGGTTCTAGAGGGATCATGAGTGATATGAATTCAGTATTGCATGAAATGATTTCAGTATTTCATCAGAGTGTTGCCATCAATTCCAAAGGGGGATATTTTTTATTAAGGTTAGTTGTCATTGATGTCAACCCTTGAAGAAAGTCCGGTAGCTAATTCTGGTAGCACAAAGGTTTGGGTAATGGACACAAGGTTGTTTCATGTATAATGGTATGAGTTTTAATATATTTGAAGCTAATACTATTCTATATGGATATTAAATGTCATTCCATTTCCGATGGTACGTGGAACATCACATAACTCCTCACGGATATAGAGTTATAGCCATGAGAAGTTGGAGAACCCAGGTTTGGTTAATGGACCCAAGTTGATTTGATGTGTAATGGTATGTGTTTTGATATATTTGAAGGTAATATTATCCTATATGGATAGTACGT
>ML806557.1:66022-113487 GCA_009831015.1 Picea engelmannii | reverse complement strand
GTCATTTGGTACAGGTTGGTGCATGGTTGATGCACGTGTTTATGGTACAGGTTGATTACAGGTTGAGGTACAGGTTGATGCATGGTTCATGTTTATTGGTACAGGTTTACAATGGTATATCTCATAGTGATAGTGTGACAGTGGTTCCATCATTCTACTTCTACTTCAGGGTGGTTGGATGGGGCAAGGACAGGTGGTTGTAGCAGAAGAACATAGAGGGTTGTAGCCTCCTTCTGGTTATAGCCAGGAAAAAGGGGAGTTGGAGCTTCCCTCGAGTTGTATCCTGAGAAACAAGGGGGTTGAAGCCTCCTTCCATTTTCAAATGGAAAACAAAGGAAGTTGGTGCTTCCAATGAATGAAATTCTTCAAGACATATAAAAAAATTCATTTCATGGTTTTCTTCCGCTTTGGGGTTCAACATAAAACACTGGTGTACTGTGTATGTGTATGATTGTTCATTTGTTCATTGCTTATTTACTCTGCATTTATTGGATGATAATGCTACATTGATATAACATTTGGATTATATAGTTAAAAAGGATTAAATTTCTCTATTACTGATTCACCCCCCCTCTCAGTAATCCAACAGTTCATGTTCAATGAAATATGTTAGATCTGATCTTACATTGAATAGATCAGGATAGATCTAGATGAATTTGTGATTTCCTAAATCTAAAGAGAATTTGTATATTGGTATTTTTTGTCACTTGTGTGCAGGTAGCAGGTTGAAGGAGATTGGAAATGGATCTCTAGGACTACACCAGCCAGAGACATGCAAGGAAAACCTTCAAAGGAAAATGCATGTCTATTTACTATCTCTTAGCATAAAATAAAAAACATATTGTTTAAATATAGGGAGAACCATAGGAATATAACACCTATGTCTATGTTGGATCAAGGGAAGATCCAAGGAAGATCTGACTTATCTATAGGCTAGATTCATTCACAAAATAATTGGTGACTCCACTAGGGAGAGCCTTTTTCCTTTTCCTTGGCTCTCTTGGGGAGTTTTTCCTCTAAAAGAGGGTTGCAACCTTCATATAAAATTATGCAACTTTTTGCGTAGAATCTGAAGGAATTAATTGCATATTTGGATTCCTCTCAAAACATTTTCTAGTTCAAAAAAACAAAACGTCTAGATCAGTGTTAGGAAAGAAACATTATTGCTTATTTAAAATCAACTATTTTTCATATTTTCAGTGAGGACCGTTGTTGGATTACTGAGAGGGGGGGGGGTGAATCAATAATGAACAATTTATATCACATATTAATTTTTTTAACCACGATGTATATTCCTTTAACTTATTCAACAATGTTCATCATTTCATCAGTAATATGTTATTGGATCATATAACATTAACATCCACCAATGCATAATAAACACGTCCACACAATGCACAATACACCAGTATTTTACGTGGGAACCGAATCTGAGAGAAAACCATAGAATGCTTTTATTATATGTATTTAATAATTACATATAAGGAAGAACCAACTTCCAATTATCTCATTCCAATCATAAGGAGGCTCCAACCTTCTATGTTTTCCAGCTCCAACCTCCTATGTTTTCCAGCTCCAACCAGAAGGTGGATACAACCACCCAATTATCTGGCTCCAACCAGAAGGTCGCTACAACCACCCAATTCTCTGGCTCCAATCCCTTGTATTCTCTGAATCCAATCGGAAAGTGGCTCCAACCACCTAGTTCTTTGGCTCCAACCTAAAGGAAGATCCAACTCTCTGATTCTTCAACAACAACTAGAAGGAGGCTACAACCCCCTTTCCTTGCCCCGTCCAATTGCCTTGTAATATAAGTGTCAAATAAATGATGAAACCACTGCCACACTATCACTGTAAAATTGTACCAATCTATGCTAATAACCTGTCACAACCCATACCAACATAAACCAAATACATCAACAACCTATACCAATATTTTCCTCAATATAACATAGATCTCATACCCAATATCACAATAATATCACTCAACCAATCATGTACATCAACAACTAGTACAACCTGTACCATCACAAGTGCATCAACCATGCACATGACAACACCTCCAAACCATCACCAATACCAATATCTCTATGCCACATCAACCATAAACCATGTGTCAATATCAATACAAATATGTCCAACAATATTACCAACAAGTTCTTCGAACAATGTACCAAGCATGTACAAATCATGTATCAATAACAACCCAATTTATACCTCATCAAGATGTACCAACATCACCATACCATACACCTCATGTATATGCCAACTCATCAACTAAGTATCTCATCCATGAACTCAACATATACCTCAACCATATTCCAAAATATACATCAAGACAACCAACAAGATTCCTCTAGCAATACATCACAAATCCATAAGACAAATACCAACCCTTACATAAAACCATGTGTTGAACCTCATTGTTATGTATTCTCAATCATGTACCATGTCATGACCAAGTTTAACCATCAAAACATGAATATGAACATACCTATAAATTTGTGACAGACCTAGTGTATGTGATCACAGACCTGCAAACCTTCCTTAACTTCAACAACAAGAGACTAGCATTTTGATCAAACTTTACTTTAGTCTCACATGACTAATTTTGGATTAGTCAACAACCCTAACTTACAACAAGAATAAATATTTTCTTGTAATGAATAAAGGTATGCAAATTATACACAATATTCTTCAGTGTCTTCTCTGCAAATCCTCTAGGTTTCACTACTTGGAAGCTCCCATAAAAGGAGTTATAGTAAAAATGGTAGACCTTGTTGAATTCTGGATTATTCTAGAGAGAACTTGTAGAGCATGCCACACGGGGAATATTTTTTGTATGGATATGAAAATGGTAAAAAAGATACTAAATACTGTACTCTCACCAATTCATTTAGGCTCATTGAATTTTGATATTTTATGAAGAATTTATGGCGTTTTACCCAGAACACATGTTTTAGACTAGTTTCAGGACTAGCCATAAACCCTATCTTCCACAGAGTGTAAATCCCAAACTACAACGACCCAAAAGATAAATGTTTTATCAAAATTACTTGGATATATTTTCTCAACATCCTCGAGATTTTTCTATCTGAATCATTCTAGAAAACAAGTTATTGTGAAAATGGTGAGATGAACTGTAAATAACATACCTTAGAAAACATCATCAAAAGACTTTATCCTCCCTTGAATTTCGACCTTCTTTACTTCACCTTCCCTCTGAAATTCTTCTTAGATCTTATTGTTTTACCTCAATCAATTGTATATATTCAATATTCTTAATATATGCTAATGGGAGACCCTTTATCTCTTATTTTTACTCTCTGAGTAGCTTCCTCTTGAAGTATCCACTTATCCACTGTGTCCATTTAGCCACTTTTTCCACTCAACCACTTTGTCAACTTAACCACTTTGTCAACTTTATTATTTAATTAATTTCTCCTTGCAATCACAATGATTGGGAATATTCTTGAATACTTTCTAGAATAATTGACTTCTTGTTGACCTTCTAGGGGCTTCTAGAATACTCTTAAGGGTCCTCCAACTTAGCAAGGCCATATCTCACTAATCATGAAGAACCACGTGGTGTTCCACATATCAACAAAAATGGCATGATGTGTACTATCCATATACAATAGTATTACCTAAATATTCATGCCTTTATACCTCAAACAAAATCAGGTCCCTTACCCATACCTTTTCGCTACTGGAATTCACTACCAAACTTCTCCAAGGGTTGAAATCAATCTAGAATATCACTCTCCAAGGGTTGAAATAAATGAAAACCAACAATCTAGACCAATTGTCCATCAACCTAAGACAATTTTCTGACAATACCCCCCTTTTGCATTGATGGAAACACCAACAATGATGGAAACACTTAGTCATGATAATTATTCATGCTCATACTCCTCATCAATGTTTATATCTCTCTCCCCCTTTGACATCAATGTAAAAGGGTATCTTCCTTTGGAGATGATCCCCCTATATAAATGCCTTTTATCTTTCCCCGTGTTTCTAAACCTATGATTACTCTCTCTCTCTTCATTTGAATAATATCTTCCCCTTTGAAAAAGGGTATCACTCTGATGTAACAATGAATTCATATCTCTCATTCTTCCCTTGTGACCACGCTCCCCCTGGAATCATGCCTTTGTACTCTCTCTGTGTATGAAAACTTCTCTGAATGATATTTCTATTTGTCTTATTGCTTTTGTTTCTCTCCCTTGAGTACTTCTTTGCAAGATGTCATGTAGATGACCTGTAGGGATTCCTATACATGTTTCCTTTTTTAGTTTTTGTCCATTTGTGTTGTTACCATGGAGAGTCACCCTCAAACTGCAAGAGGATAAGCCCAATACCCATCAAAATAAAAGTAAAATGGATTAAAAGGGTTTGAGTGGGTGGATCAATGAGACTGCAGGGAGAAGAAAAGATAACAGAAGTAACCGTAGATCAATTTGGGACCATTGGGCTATGGAGTCACAAGTATCATGAATAATGAAGGAATTTAAATTGCCTATCAGAAAAAAGGATTTAGGTGGTGATGAGAAGAAAGAAGACAAAAAATGTCTAAGTGATGAACCATGAAAAATGGGCAAGATAATAGAAGATCCTCTATCGCCTCAGGAATCCATAGATTAGAGAGATGCTACATCCAGAAAAGAAGAAAAACAAAAAATATTTGATGAACCATGAAATATGGGCTTGATGACAACAAATCCTCCATCACCTCGGGAATCCATAAATCAGAGAGATTACATTCAGACAATAAGGAAAACACGAAGGGTTTGAGTGATGAACGATGAACATGGGAAATATGACAACAGATCCTCCACTGCCTTAGAAATCCATGAATCATAGCTACTACATTCATACAAGAAGGAAAACAAGAAATATCTGATGAAACATGAAATATGGGCATGATGAAAATAGATCCTCCATCACCTTAGGAATCCATAAATCAAAGAGATTACATTCAGAAAAGAAGAAACAAAACAATGTGTAAACTAAGAAGACGGTCTGATAAAAACAATTCAAAGGAATATTCAATAACATAATATTTACAATCCAATCCCTCAGGCTTACAAACTAAAAATAAAGAGCCTTGCTCATAAAACTATCTCGTCTCTCCAGCCTCTGAAAAAAAACCCCATTACAAAATCTAAATTGTTCTATTTATAATCAGAATAGTCCACAGTTTCTAGGAGTGTGACCTGGCCATCTCATTCAAAGATTTCGTCTACGCATCATTCTGTCAGACTATGCATGTATCCTTCTGTTAGACACAAGCTCGAATCAGTATGGGTCTTTCTTCTGTTACAAGGCAAGTCAGATGGGTCTGCTGAAGAAACTGCCCTCTGTGGTACCTCAGGCTAACAATCTGTTTTCCTCGGCTACAGATTCCATACTTTCTATTTATGGACTGAGCTGAGGTTTCAACTACCAGTCCCTGTTCATTAATTGAATCCTCCTCAGGATCGGAGCGTGGCTTCGACATTTAGAAGGTCACCACGTGCTTCTCACAGATTGGGAACTGAATAAGCAAATGTATTAAGGCCGCAAAAGTCAGTTTTCATTTATTGGTTGAAATCTCCTCGAGATCGGGACACGTCTTGATTACTAGATGGTGGCCACGTGTTGCTGCTTGATATGGCACTATAAGAGCACATGATTTTGGGGTTTTCTAAAGTGGCTTGTACCAAACCACTTTTGGGTCTGAAATGCACCACTTCTCACCATGTAGCCACCCCAAAAAATTATGGTTTTGATTTCGGCCCATGCTTCATATTTTAACACCTATGCATGTTGTGGCCCCGAAATGATTTGAGGCCATTGATCTGAGGAGGAAACACGACATAGATCTGTGGACTACAGGAGAAATTACTTCGGAGGAAATCGGGAGTGGGAAAGCCAAAAATCCTGAAGCCTAAAGTCCCGAAGTAAATCATGACCATCCGACGGAGAAGGACATGTGGCACTTTATCTGTAACTTTGGGAAAAAGTACTTCAGAGGAAATATGGAGTGGGGAAGTCGAAACTCCCGAAGTAAATCCCGATTGTCTGTTCTAGAGTATGCATGGCTCTTGATCTGAAACTTCATGGCTTGTACCTAGTCTTTAAACCTCGCACAACTTTGACATTCTGAATGCATGATTATCACTGAACTAAACTGCTCCCGGGATCTCCGCCGCCACTGCTTGTATTTTAAGCCCAAAATGGACTTCTTTGAATGCTGTGTTTGGATTTTTCTATGTAGACCATGGACTTGGTCATCCTGCGACCCTTTGATAGGTATATGTGATAACGGGTGCTTCCTTGTGTAATCAAATTATATATATGAAAATCATTCAAGAATAAGCATTCAAATATTCCTATGTCATTATAATCCATTATGATAATGTTCCTTTATCTATGAACCACTCTATGAACCAATATATGAACCAATCTCTGAATACATGCTCTCATTCACTATCATATATCTTTCCCAACCTTCTAATTTTTCTTACAAATTCATCTGTGTCCATGTGACCCATACTGTTCAACAATATCCTTATGATGATATCACTTTTGCTGACAATTTCTCTTTCCTTGTTTTGTTGTGCCTCTCACCACTTGCCTTTCTGTGATCAACCAATTTCAACTAATTCCAATTATTAAGCCACTTATAAGCATCTTATGAATCCATATTTCTCCATACTGTCCAAGACTTTTCTACTCAACTTTCCACAATGTTGACCCACATGTCTCTGTACTATCATGAAGTCTTCACTACTGCAACTAATCATCAAACATTAAAATGTGTCCACTACTCTTCTCTATCTGTAATCAAAACTCTGCATGTATGGGAAAACCTATTTTGAAGATATCTTTGTCTAAATACAATCATAGTCTTCTTCCTATGTAATGTTGTCAACTGATCAATTTATCATATTGTACTTCTGTTAGTTGATTTCTCTGAGTTTGTTTACTTGAACTACGTAAGTTGCTCAAAAGATGAATATCTGATCTATAGAGATACTATGTAGACTCCCCCTATTCACCATAGATATTTGTTGGGATTCTCCCATCCGGATGGCTCATAAAAGTGTTCGCTCAGATGCAGAGTCATCATCATATTTGTTGGTAGGCTCAACATCTTTCTGAACTTTAACTTTTTTAATTTTGTCTGTGGATTCATCTTGCACTACAATACCTAAAAGTACAATCTCTTTAACATGTTCCTTATTTACATGTCCTTATTTTCTTTCATTTATTTTCCAAACCTTTCTATATCTAACATCTTCCTTTTTTTTGTATATTTTTCTTCATCTTGTGTTATTGCTAATATTGCGATCTCTGGTACCTTGTCTTTGTTCACATGTTCTTCTTGTTTTATTATACATAATTTATTATATTTGATATCAGTGTTCTCTTTCATGGAAGTATCGATCATGATTCTACAATCACGAGATATGTGTCCATAGTTATGAAATTTGTAACATTCAATGTTACGTGGGGCCACATAATCATTTCTTGCTTGAACATTTATTTTATAATCCCTGCAATATGTAACTTTATGTCCAAAGTTAGTACAAGAAAAACAATGACCATAAAATAAATTTAGATACCTCGGAGTGAATGATATTATTTGTGGTGTAGTATTTATGATTTCCATCCTTGACTCATCATGATCATGATTGAATCTTCTTTGTGGCTTGAACATGGATGGTCTTCTTGAAGATGTATCTTTATCAGTTTTCTTAGATTTCGGTTGACCATGATTCCTTGCCTTGACTACTTATGCATAACTCTTTCTCCTTTCTTCATTCTTCTTTTCTAGCAACCTAGAATGCTTCTCTTTATTCTCTATTGTTGATGTGGATGTTTCTATCTCTTCAAAGTTCTTGTTGAGCTTGATGACTTTGACTCTTAGTGTGGAAACTTCTTCTTCAAGCTTCTCAACCTCTTCTTCTTTCTTAATTATCTGATACTTCATGAATTCTTTTATTCTCTTTGCTTCTTCAAGTTGGATTTTCAATGTAATTATTTCTTCTTCGAGTCTTCTCTATTCTTGACCAAAATCTTCCTCAATATGGTTTAAGTCATAGGTTCTTTCCTTGAGATGATCTGTCAGTATATTTTCTATATTTTCTTCTTCTTCCTTTTGTGTTGTTATGTTAGATTCTAAGAATTGATTTTGATATTCAAGAATTTTTTCAACTCTTCTGGGCTCTTCTAGTTGAGCTCTTAAATTCTTGATCACTTGTTGAGATTCTTCAGAACTTTGAACACTTTCCTTTTGTTTCATCAATTATTTCTTGAGTGACTTGTTTTCTTCTCTTTATTTATTTAGATCGTCTAAAAAAATGATCAGTTCTGCTTCATAATTGTCTTCTATTTCAAATCGATTTTATGTCTCATTACCTTTAGGGAATTCAATTTCAAGATGTCTATGTTTTTCACAATTAAATCAAAACAACATACTTCTTTTGATTATGTACTTTTCTTCTTCTGAATCTATTTGATATGATGAACACATTTCCTCTTGAATGGTACCTGCATCTTCTTTGACATTTTCTGACTCTGTGATGGGTGAATAATAGGTATTATGTAACTTATCTAATGAACATTTACCAACCTTTTCTCTTATCGGATCAAGTATCCTTCCCAGATGAAATCCATTGCTATTTTGTTATTTTTCTTCAATTCCTTCTTGGTTGTATTCTTTTATTTCTTTGTAGCATTGTATCCAATCACAACTTAATACCATATATCATATCCTTGTGCCTTTAAAACGGTTATCATCCCTATGCTCTACATATCATACTTTAGACCATTCTTACCATTAAATAATGGTACTCCATTCTCAGTATAATGCATGATCTCCTTCCGATGGTTAAACTGTTTCCTAAAGGAACTGGATCTGATACCAATTGTTGGATTACCGAGAGGGCGGGTGAATCAGTAATGAGAAATTTATACCACTTATTAATGATTTTAACCATAATATATATTAATTTATATTATTCAACAATGTTCATCATTTCATCAATAATATGTTATTGCATCATATAAAATTAACATCCATCAATGCATAATAAAAAATAATAGACACATCCAAATAATTCACAGTACACTAGTGTTTTACGTGGAAACCCAATGTGGGAGAAAACCATAGAATTATTTTATTATATGTATTTAAGAATTACATTCAAGGAAGCACGAACTTCCAATTCTCTAGCTCCAACTAGAATGAGGCTCCAACCCCCTTTGTTCTTCGGCTCCAACCGAAAGGTGGCTACAACCACCCAATTCTTTGGATCCAAAGAGAAGGAGGTTCCAACCCCCTATGTTCTTCATCTCCAACTGGAAGGTGACTACAACCACCCAATTCTCTGGCTCGAACCAAAAGGAGGCTCCAACCCCCTATGTTCTCCAGCTCCAACCGGAAGGTGGCTCCAACCTGAAGGAAGCTCCAACTCTCTGATTCTTAGGCATCAACTAAAAGGAAGCTACAACCCCCTTTTCTTGCCCCGTCCAACCTCCCTGTAATATAAGTGTCAAATAAATGATGAAACCACTGCAACATTGTCACTGTGAGATATATCATTGTAAAAATATATTAATATGTGCCAATAACCTGTCACAACTTGTACCAACATATACCAAATACACCAACAACTTTTACCAATACTCTCCTCAATATAACATAGATCTCATACCCAATATCACAAGATTATCACTCAACCAATCATGTACATCAACAACTAGTACAACCTGTACCATCACAAGTGCATCAACCATGCACATCACAACACCTCACAACTATCACCAACACCAATATCTCTATGCCACATCAACCATAAACCATGTGCCAATATCACTACAAATATGTCCAACAATATTACCAACAAGTGCCTCTAACAATGTACCAAGCATGTACAAGTCATGTATCAATAACAAGCCAAGTTATATTTCATCAAGATGTACCAACATCATCATACCATACACATCATGTATATGCAAAATAATCAACTAAGTATCTCATCCATGAACTCAACATATACCTCAACCATATACCAAAATATACATCAACCCAACCAACAAGAGTCCTCTAGCAATACATCACAAATCCATAATCCAAATACCGTAAAACCTTACATAAAACCATGTGCCAAACCTCACTGTTATGTAGCCTCAAGCATGTACCATGTCATGAGAAAATATAGCCATCAAAAAATGAATATAAGCATACCTATAACTCTGTAACAGACCTGTTGTATGTGATCACAAACCTTCAAACCTTCCTTAACTTCAATAACAAGAGACTACCATTTTCATCAAACTTTACTTTAGTCTCACATGACTAATTTTGGATTAGTCAACAACTCTAACTTGAAACAAGAATAAATATGTACCTGTAATGAATAAAGGTATGGAAATTATATACAATATTATTTAGTGTTTTCTCTACAAATCCTCCATGTTTCACTACTTGAAACCTCCCATAAAAGGAGTTATAGAAAAAATGACAAACCTTGTTGACTTCTGGATTATTCTAGAGAGCAAACTTGTAGAGCATGCCACACGTGGAATATTTGTTGTATGGATATGAAAATGGTAAAACAAATACTACAGACTGTACTCTAACCAATTAATTTGGTCTGACTTAATTTGGATATTTTATGAATAAGTTATGATGTTTTTACCTGGGACATTTGTTTTAGACTAGTTTCATGACTAGCCACTAACCCTATCTTCCAAAGAGAGTAACTCCGCAACTACAACGACCCACAAGGTGGAATTTTTATCAACGTTACTTGGATATTGTTTCTCAACATCCTCCATATTTCACTATCTTAATCATTCTATAAAACAAGTTATTGCAAAAATGGTGAGATGACCTGTAAATAACATACCTTAAAAAACATCATCAAAAGACTTTATCATCCCTTGAATTATGGCCTTCTTTACTTCACCTTCCCTCTAATATTCACCTTAGATCTCCTTTGGTTACCTTAGTCACTTGTAGATATTCAATATTCTCAATAGATGCTAATGGGATACCCTTTCTCTCTTATTTATTCCAAGTAGCTTCCTCTATAAGTATCCACTTAACCACTTTGTCAAATTTATTATTTAGTTAATTTCTCCTTGCAACCACATTGACTAGGAATATTCTTGAAGACTTTCTAGAATATTTGACTTCTTCTTGACCTTCTAGGGGCTTCTAGATTACTCTTGGGGTCCTCCAACTTCACAAGGCCATATCACACTAACCACGAGGAACCAGGTGGAATTCCACATGTAAATGGAAATGACATGACATGTACTATCCATATGGAATAGTATTACCTCCAGATTCACTGATCTTCATGCCCTTATACCTCAAACAAACTCAGGTCCCTTACCCATACCTTTGCGCTACCATAATTCACTACCAGACTTCTCCAAGGGTTGAAATAAATCTATAAGGGTTGACATCAATCTAAAATATTACCTCCAAGGATTGACATCAATGAAAACCAACAATCCAAACCAAATCTCCATCAACCTAAGCCAATTGTTTGGCAAATGCGTGGACTATTTGGCTAATATATTTTGATAGAGAATTTAGATTGTAGCCAGACCAAATCCATTAGATAGAGGATTTCTAGGGATTTACTTTGATATTTTATATCATATGTTTCTAGTAAATAACAATTTCACTACATCCCCTGCCCATTTCTGCTCCCAAACTCTATATCTCCATTAGATTGTTTTTCTATTTTGGGGATTTTGATCTTGTAGAGATATTGGAGTGTGTTTTGGTGCATTACTACCAATTTCCTATCACCCTTTTCTTGTTTATTTTTTTGGTGTTTCCTTTGCATTTGTGTTCTTTATCATATTTATAAACGTTTTCATTTTATTTGGAAAAAGAAGAAAATAAAATCTTTGCATGCTTGTGAGATTTTGAAGCATTAGTCTAAAGAGTGCATTGGTGCATAGTTTGGTTTGAATTCTGAAAAGAATTTAAGATCTAAATTGTTTGAATGGTTTTTTGGTGTGTGGGATTACTATTTCAATATTACAAAAAAAAATACCTCTTTCCCTTCCATAGATAGAATTAATAGAAATGAAAAACTTCCATTGGCATTCTTTGCATTGCTTGGTTGGGTCAAGAGTCATAAAACACCATTAAGGTTTTATTCATCTCTGTTGGCCCTTGACCAAGTTTTGGGATATTCTTGGTCATATTGACCTATTTTGGGACTTTGACAGCCTGTCGAAGGAGGAGTGCAAGACAAAGCGGAGATCAAGAGATCTCGACCCACTTTTGGGTCCTTTTTGGGTTTTTGGGATTATGTAACGGGATTGGGATGTCGACCCATGGGTTTACCCATGCTTAGGCCTATTTTGTAATGTATAAATAAAAGTATAGGAAATGTAAGAAGTAGTTGGATAGGAATCTATGTGAATGTATGCTATGTGCAAGTAGGGTCTGTAAGTGCTTTGTGCATGACTATAAGAGACTTACAGAGCTAAGTGCAGGTCCTTGTAACAGATTATGGAAGGATGAGTGCTATAACGCAAGGAATAAGGATCTAGCGAGCTGCGTAGATATTTTGTCCTGTACGGAGTAGGGTTTTGATGGCTATGTGCTTATAATCGATTGAATGAAGATAATAAAGAAGAAAAGTTGGTGGACGTAGCCCCAGGGTGGGGGTGAACCATGTAAACACTGTGTTGTCTTGCTTTGTGCTTGTATTAATATGTTTATGTCTTCTTTGCTAAGTGCTTTGATGTATTCAGATAGATATGCTTATTCTTAGTGATAATGACATGTGAGGATATTAGATCTGATCCATATGAATGTGTTGAGTGCTTGATCTGCTAGATCTAATCTACCTATTGATGCTAAGTGATTGAGTACGTTATATCAATGTGAATGCTGCGAAGCCCTGTTTTATTAGCGAAGTGATTATTGATTGTATAATGAGGGACTGATAGTGCTAAGTGATTTATTAAGTAGTACAATCACAGATCTGTGTTGCATCTAAGGCTGCAGACACCTGAGTCTTGCAACCACCCCTGCTTCTACCTCGGGTGAGACTTCATCTGCTTCGCAGGTGTTGCCGAAAGGGCCGGTAGTTAGGACTTTGTTGGTGTGCTATTGTAGCGTTGAACCCTGGGTCTTCCCCTGTGCTAACAAATGGTTCCGTTGCTGGGACTGAAACTGTGATTGCTGGGAACTGGGAACTGAGAAAGAAGAAGCTTTATGAAAAGATTCAACCTAGGATTGTGAAAGATTTGTGCATATATCTATGCCCTAGTGTGCAACGTCCTACTCTATTTATAAAGTTCTATGCTAAATAAAGAATCCCGATCTGAAGAAAGGGGATCAGATCTGAAGAAAAGAGGTAAGATCCAGAAGCTTTGTTCCCTAAGAAAGGTAAAAGTGAGAATTTCTGATTAAAAGAGGTAAGATTTGCAAGCCCTGTACTTTGATAAAGGTAACAATAGTGAAATTTTTTATATCTGGAAGCTTTGTGCTCTGTAGAAGTACGATAAGTGGAAATTTTTGTTTCTAGATTATGGATCTAGGTATGTTTAATAGAGTCTGTCCTCGTTTGAAAACTAGGGTATTAATAGATGAAAGAAGATTTGATATGAGTAGATATGATAAGAATAGTGGAAGATATGTTATACCTATGCATAGAAAGAATGTTTGGACTAATGAATGGATGTAGGATCCCAGAAAGAATTTATTGCAGGTTAGCACCTATGATCCTAGCGCGCAGTACAAGAGAATTTGGGGATCATTTAAAATAAAGAGAGGATTAACCCTCTATTACAGCTGCAGAAAACCAAGACATCTTGCTAAGGCATGCCCTGGGAGAAGACCTGGTTGTATTTGTTGCAAAGCTATGAACCATGAAGTGTTGGATTTCCCTAAAATGATTTCTAAGCTTGAAAATATGAATATAAGACAAGAAAACCCTAAGGCAGATCCATAAACTAAGGCTATAGAAGAACCTCAGAAAGAATCAGAGAAGGTATTGCTACAGATGAAAGAAACCTTGGATGACCATAGACATGTTATATTATCAGAGATCTTTAAAGAAAAGGAATGCCTTGAAGCAAGAATAGGAGACTTCAACATTGAATGTGATCTAGATGAGGAAACACAGGTGAATATCATGACAGAGAGAACTTGGGAAGCTATAGGAAGGCCTGATATGATTCATTCATTAGGAGGAATATGTTTATTCAGAGGAAAACTGGTAAACCTATGTGGAAAGTTCTCTCAAATAACAATGAATGAAAATGGAACTTCGACAAAAGAAGTTTTTGAGATTATTCAATTTATTGAGAACACCACCCCATTTACCATGTAACTAGGGAAACCTTGGATTGAAAGAGATAAAGCCAGACAAAAAGAAGAAGAAGAAGTTTTGGAGCAGAAGAGACAAGAGTTAAAAGATTTCATGACTAGAAGGATCACATACTTGATTGAAGAACATGAGAATAGTTCGAAGCTATTTAACAGTAGAAACCCAGATGTCGAAGCCAAAAGAACATTATAAGACTCACAAGAGACTGAAGAACCTATCTCATATAAAGAAGAGGTGTTATCCCTAAGTCCTAGGAGAGAATCTCAACAATGCGAAGTGACTAAGACCACAGAAGATAAGAATCATAATGGAAAAAAAACTACCGAGATGAAGCTCACTGGGAGGAAGGATAGAAATATAAGTAAGAGGAGAGATAAGTTTGAAAAGTTAAAGAAGGTTCCAGAGGGAACTTCGCAGACAAAAAATTTGTAGAATGGGAGCTTTGCCGGGATATCAGAACAACGACACATGGCACTTCGCCATGGCAAGGTAATATAGCTGTTGGGACCTATATATCCATTCAACTGCTACTCTGAATGGGTCAGAAAGAAGTTATAGCTCGACACCAGACCGTTGGACCGCGCCATAATGTACAGAACAAGAGTTAATGAGGCTTCATACCCATTAGAAGCAAACCATTGCCGAGTTGCTTATTTATCCCATCGCTCCATGCATGGAGAACACTTTTTCTAACTAGGAATTTGAGCCCTCAGACCAAGTGAATTGTATACAATGATCATTGCCCTATTGCTGTTTATTATAGTGAAATATCTGAGTTAATTGTGAACCTGATATTATTAATCCCAAGTGCGTATGTCTGACGAGCTCACCACAGTTGAAGAATCAGTAACATAATTACTTCTCGACTTGATGACTGAAAGAGTCATGTCGGAGAGAGGATTTTCTACCAGTCTACAAGCATCATTGACGAGAGGACTGTCGACCTCTCCCTCCACTGCTCGAGCCGGACCATCATGGCCCACAGACAAAAAGAGAACTAAACACAGAGATGATCTCACAAATGCTAAGTTGATTCCGAGAATTTTACCTACCTATCTCCCACCTCTAAGAGGCACAATAAATCGAGACAATGTGCCCATAGAATTTGAGTACGAATTGGTCACTGCGTACCTCCCAAAGGGGATACACGCAGTTTGCGTAGATCAAGAAAATATAACAGTGTTGAAGTTTATCGAATTCAACCTTGGTGATAGGAAGGTCTACAACATGCTCAGCCCACATAAGTACCTGACTAGGACAAAAGGAAATAATTCAAAGATTATCCCTCAGTCATGGACCCATAACCTCGCGCAGTCTACACTACTCAACGTTATGAAGATTCCTCACTTCGGAAGGCACCAAGAAGTGAATGCATGAGTCAAGTTGTTTTTGTCCTATTATCATGGCAGATACTTGTGGTTAAATCATTGTATCACAGTGGATCTGACATTGATCAATCGGATCATAGGGCTGAGTATGAAAGACCCTGGCCCACAAGATTTCTATCCCAGAAAAACCATGGATCGCACTTTATCCCAAAGGATAAAATACACCTATGATGATGTCGAGAAAGGCATGTGAGGCTACAAGGTAGCTTCTATCCAAAGTGGCGTAGTGTGCCTAGCCTGTCAATTGATCGCGGGAAATTTGGTTCGTAAGAACCAACCCACCTAAGTCACTGGTTTTGTAGTTGACCTCGTAGGGAAATGCGTGGAGGGCCTACAAATGAATTGGGAAAAATATCTCGTGAACCAGTTTGAACTGAACTGTAGGGAAGCACAAGATCAAGGATATGAGTTCCACTTCAGTTGGCTTCTAATCCTGATTACTTTCATCTCATGGGAGATGTCGAAAGGTGCGACCTTCTCGGACATCGAGCCCTTTGAACCTATGGCTGCAAAGTTCAGTACACTATGGTATTCCAGTGACATGAATAAGCAATGGCAGTAAAATTTCTTATTCCACACATATTACAATCAGTTGAAGTTAGCTATCCTGTCCGAGCCTTGCATCATGCCCAATACTTTGCACAGGTTTCGACCTTTAATGAAATTTAGCATGGACCGCCATTTCATTTATATTACAGTGTGCACTAACGAGCACAAGTAGGAAATTCAATCTTACTACAAGCTAACAGAGGAGGACTTAGAAGAAATCACCAAGGAATGGTCGGCGAACCTCCTCATTCCAGCCGACCCTATGGAGATGTCCGATTTAGAAAATTTAGAAACTGCACCAGATACACTCATACCTAGCAAGATACAAAAGACCGAAGAGGTCCATGACTTAGATAATGCATCTGTGAAGACCGCTTCCATCTCAACAGAGCAAGGAGGAGATGGTGGAGAGATAGATTGCACAAAAGTTGAACAAAATAAAGGCGATGTTACACCGCCTCGAGACGAGGAGGACCCCTCAAAGAAAAGGAAGGTTTCCCCTCCGAAACCTTCTTCTAGGAAGAAATCGAAAGCATCTATGACCAAAATGCAGACCATCCTCACCTCCGACGACTTCAATTTCATCATAGCAGCCCTGAATGATGCTTCGCTGGAGATAGTAGAGAAGCAAGAAGGTAAGAAGGAGGAGGTGTTCCATCGGATTAAGGACAAGCTCCAAGGAGTGCAACATGCACTACAATCCAACCGCGTAGTCTTCATTATGCCTCTGTTAGTAGGAACATCAGAACTAGGAGATGAACCATCTCAAGTCCACCGCATCACTGATATTGTCGAATCTCATCTTCAATGATCTCAGGAAGAAACAACGCAAGCTACCAAGGCTTTGGCACAAGTACAGGGAGACCGTGAAGAACAATGTAGTACTATAGAATGGGAAAATATTTCTCTGTAAGCGAAGTGGGATGACGAAAAAGAACAACTGCAACAAAGAAAGGAACAATTGCTTGCAGAGCAACTCTAAGTAAAGGAAATGGTTCACAAGGCACTTCTCTCTTTGACAGTTGTAGAAGTAAGGACTGAAGAGCGAGTTCCATGACAAGTGGCACAACTTGAAGAAGTAATCCAACAACTCCAGCAGTGTATAACATACTTGGAGCTTTGCACTATGCCCGAGACCCCTCAAGATGTAAGAGACCAAAGGGAAGCAACTACCCGCAGCACAATTGACAGACTAAAAGCTCTTGCCTTGGAGTGCACGTAGTTGAGTAACTGCAATGCTCAAACATATGAGAACCTCACCGAGAATCCAGAGTTACAGGCATTAGAGTCGCATCTCAAGGAAGAAAAAAACCACGTAGACACACTATAGGCACAACTGAAGGCCTTTTTGACCGTGGAAAGAATGAAGTGGTCTTAGGAGCAACGCACCTCCCAACAACAGATCCATACAATTCAAAGCATATTGATGGAAGTTACTCAATAACTTCAACCAGTGCAAGATAAGGCGTGTCAATTATTCAAAGAGGTCAAACACCGAGGAGCAGAGCTAGAACAGGTTGTCATCGTAGCAGAACAACGCCTAGAAGGGCCCATGAATGATGCAGTGATCTAGGAGTTCACCGAGAAAGAGGTCGTCGCACAACAACAGGTCGAAGCAGCTAGAGCCAAGATTTAGGCCTTCGAAGCAGAACTTCTCATACTAGAGTGACTTGGGATGAGTCACAGGTGAGTGTTGGGGGCCTGTTGGCCCTTGACCAAGTTTTGGGAGGAGCGCAAGACGAAGCGGATATCAAGGGATCTCGACCCACTTTTGGGTTCTTTTTGGGTTTTTGGGATTATGTAACGAGATTGGGATGTTGGCCCATGGGTTTACCCATGCTTAGGCCTATTTTGTAATGTATAAATAGAAGTCTAGGAAATGTAAGAAATAGTTGGATAGGAATCTATGTGAATGTATGCTAAGTGCAAGTAGGGTCTGTAAGTGCTTTGTGCATGACTGTAAGAGACTTATAGAGCTAAGTGCATGTCCTTGTAACAGATTGTGGAAGGCTGAGTGTTGTAACGCAAGGAAGAAGGATCTAGCGAGTTTCACAGATATCGTGTCTTGTGCAGAGTAGGGTTTTGATTTCTATGTTCTTGTAACCGATTGATTGAACATAATAAAGAAGAAGAGTTGGTGGACGTAGCCCCGAGGTGGGGGTGAACAACGTAAACACTATGTTGTCTTTCTTTGTGCTTGTCTTAATATGTTTATGTCTTCTTTGCTAAGTTCTTTGATGTATTTAGATAGATCTCCTTATGCTTTGTGATAATGACATGTGAGGATATTAGATCTGATCCATATGAATGTGTTGAGTGCTTGATCTGCTAGATCTGACCTACCTATTGATTCTAAGTGCTTGAGTACGTTATATTAGTGTGAATGTTGCGAAGCCCTATTTTATCAGTGAAGTGATTATTGATTGTATAATGAGGGACTGACGATGCTAGGTGATTTATTAAGTAGTACAATCACATATCTTTTTCCCAACTAAGGTTGCAGACACCTGAGTCTTGCAACCACCCCTGCCTTTACCTCGGGTGAGACTCCATCTGCTTCGTAGGTGTTGCCGAAAGGGCTGGTAGTTAGGGATTTGTTGGTGTGTTGTTGGAGCATTGAACTCTGGGTCTACCCATGTGCCAACAATCTCCCGTTGACATAAATAAAAACCATAAAATTAAATTGCATAATCTACAATTGATTAGACATTTTTATTTTTCAGTGAACCAACATTATACAAGATTAGAGCCTTGGAATAGAATTGGAGAGTAAATTATCCAAGGCCACGGAAATGAAACTTAGAAGTCATTAAAGAGTGATAAATCCATTATTTCAACTAGTGTGTCGGGAGCCTCCTCTGACACATAATTTAAGCATGAGGTCACATCATGTCAATTAGGGATATTACCCCTCTCTATGTTTTTTTTGTTGTTTGCAGTATTTCTTCGATTTCTACGTATACGAGGGTTTCATTGGTGCCATGCTTCTGTGTGAGGTAACACATTTAGATATTTGGGCTTAGTTACCATGCCCTTATGTGTAGTTGTACTTTCAATTGTTCGCCCAATCATTCATTGTACAATGATATCCTTAGTGACCTTTCCTAGATAGCTAACATAAGTGACTGTAGGTGGGATGTGCATGTAGTACTTGGGTTAGACGTTCGTTCATGGTATCAATTCCCCCAGAGGGTGTTCGACTTAATAAAGGGTGTTTGTATTGTTAAGGTTTGTTTCATGTAGATCATCATAACAACTCCTCGTACCTTCGCTATCCAATCTCGTGGGGACTTCATCTCCCCCAAAGGGTTGGTTTTCGGAAGGCCTCCTGAGCCATTGGTTTGCTTGTTGTTATCCTAGATTTGATAGGGGTGTTCTCTTTCATTCTGAGTCTAGATTATCCTTAGTTTGTTTTTATTTTATTTACACCTATCATTTTCACCGTGGTTGAGTTATCGCATTGGTCCTGTCGATTGCATGGACTAGAACCCATCATGGCGGTACAACCACCTCTCAAGAGGTGAAAAGTAGGTCACCAAGAATTTGAAGGGTCTTATCTTTGATTCAATGAAATTGGTTTGTTTTAAGTGGAAGTGGTTGACGAAAGTCCTCCACCCAACTTTAATCCCCCTTTAATTGATCCAGAAGCACCTCTACTTGTCCAAGTTAGGGATATTTTTAGTGATCATTTTTCTTTGTTTATAAATCCTCCCACCATGTCAGGACCAAGTGTTTCATGTATTGTAGTTGAGCCTCGAATCCCATTTAAAAGTTGGACAAGGGGAATTCTAGTGATGTCAATATTACCATCCCTTAGCTCCATTGGACCTACATTGTCCATGCCTTTTGCTATAGGTCCCTCGATCTGGGGGACCCTAGTTGTATCTCCATTCCCATCTGTTAGTATACCCAGCGTTACTATTCTTGTATCTTCTATTATAATGCACACTTTTGGATCCTTTTATAGTGGGGGGTTTAGCCTTATTTTCAACATCAAAGGTGTAACTCCTTCTACCTCCACCATTCCTATGAGTATCCCAGTATCATCAGGTGCAGGTGTATATTTTGGGTGGAAATTTACTACTGGTTTTGGGGATATCTCTATTCATGCTGGGGGCAGTAGTATGCCATGAGGTTTTAAATTTCCATGGGTTAGCACACCTTTCCTTGGGGGCACACCCCTCAGGGGTAAATTTTCAAATTGGGGATGATTTGCCTTTATCAATACCTTAGGTTTCAATGGATTATTTCTTGGGCCTAATTTTGGGAAAAAATTTCCTAGAGGGTATACATCTATCTCTGGGGAAATCTCCTTAGGGGCACTTCTAGTCCAAGGAAAATTCATGCTCTTAGAAGTGCCATTATCCTAGGAAGAAGTCACTCTTCAGGAACACCTCAGAAACCTTCTGGTATTATAAATGTAGGGGGACTACAAGGTTCATCTAGGACAATAGAGACTTCATCTCCCTCCCAGTATTCATTTTCTCATACATTGTTTCCCTTATTCTCCATGTTATACTTACATGAACTATCACGGTTAAAAAATCAACCTATTTCCAACAACCCTACATGGTTGGTTATGCCTGGAAAACTGCCTTGAGACATACTGAAATTCAATGGAAATATAGAAGAAGACCCCTCTACACACATCGTGATGTCTCACTTATGGTGCTCATCCAATTCCTTGATGGATGATAGTGTGAGGTTGTTTCTTTTATTCTGATCCTTGACCATAGCTACTGTTAAATGGTACATTTAATTACAAGGTGGTTCCTTTAAAATATTTAATGACTTAACAATGGAATTCCTTATGCATTCCCAGTTACCCAATAGGTATGAAATAGGAAAGGAGCTCTTGACTTCACTGCGTCAAGATACTACCACTCACATTTCCATTGATCACATTCATGAGTGGCGATGAAGATGTAGAATGAGGAAGACCCAAATCCCAGATAATATATTGATGGGTGGTTCAGTAAATCCCTCCTTCCAATCATTTCCAAGGATGTAGCTATGGTCGGGGAGGCTACAAATGAGAAATCCATTATGTGTGTCCAACACTTAGAATTGATCTACTTTCAGTTGGGTACTTTATATGACATAATCCTACATGCTCTTAGGCCATCGATAGATCTAAAGAATAAAAAAATAGAACCCCATGCCAATGGTGTGGTTGGTTATATTTCTCATGCCTATGCGAACCAATTATTTGATCACATGGGTCATATGGATATTTCCTCACAGCCTTCAAATACTAGTTCTAGAGCTCAAACTATGACGATACCTACTCAAAATTCCAAGGTGAATTTTTTGTAGTACACATAATTGAATAATCCTCAACAACCTGGAGGAAAGAACAAGAGTAATAAGAAGATAAAGTCCAACACTGAGAAAGGGACTGATCCCACCCAAAACACTCAGGAGGGAGGCACAAAAGAGAAAAATAAGAGTTAGTTTCCTTTCACGATTTGTGGGGAGGACCACCCTGTTCATCAGTTTCCTCGAAAAGATTAGGTCCATATATTTTTGGCACAACAAAAGGCCCCCCAGTATCATGTTGTCTTAGCTCATTATTTCCCCCCTCAAACACAACATATGGTTGCAACAAATCCTTCCCTTATGCAAGGGGGCATGGAAGGTACCCCTCACCAGGAGGGGTCTTCCTCGAATGCTTCTATCTTCATGTGTGACGACACAGTCAATTTACAAATGTGAGCCAATAAATATGATACATATAAACCTATTATTGTTGTATATAAACCAACATATTCTTCCTAGCCTGGTGTCTCTCTTGAAATAGAGAATTTAGATTTTGATGCACCACTTCACCCCCTGAACAGAATTCTTCGAAGAACAACAAATAATCCAAACAAATATTCTGCCAAAAATATAGTATTGTGTAAGACTTGGCACAAGCACCTTGTGACATGTCGGTGCTCAAAGTCCTCCATAGCTTCCCAATGCAATGGAAACCCTTGGTGTCTGCTATAGTTAGGGTTGATACCTTAGAGTCAAGTTTGATGACCTTTGATTCCGATTAGGTTACTCATAGGCTCTCTCACTGGGTTGCTTCCCAGACAAAAGTGTGCACAATGGGGAAAAAAATCTTCCGAGTTGTGGTTGATGAAGGATCATTGACTTTCATCATGTCTATTTTGTGTTGGAAGGCCCTCGACTCTCCTAAGCTCGATAGAATATGAAACACTATTGAAAGTGTTTGATGGACACATGTTCCAAAATCATGGAATAATCATTTCTTTACCCATTGAGTTTGGTGGTAAGACTGTCTTTGTTGCTGTGGAGGTCATCGATGCATCTCATGAGTACAATTTTCTACTCAGACATACTTGGTTCCAAAATATTACTATAGTTGTCTCATCAGTATTTAGGGTCTTACACTTCCCTCATCAAGGGAAAATAATGATGATCGATCAACTTGTGTTCTGCGCCCCACACCTAGGATCCAATGCGGGGTCAAGTGTACCCTTTGTCAGTGATACTAAATAGTCTTATATGCATGTTGGTGTCAGGATGTTCAAATACTCTTCACTTATGAGAACATTCCCTCTTCCCACACCACCTCATGCTACACACATTGCTCTAATAAATTTAATCTCTTTGTTTACCAATGGATCCCTTGGATCTCCTTATCCTTGGGTGGTTCCTCGTCCTAGGGACGTTGAGTCTTATGGAGATTTTATACCTCTCTCATTCATTTATATTGTTGATCCAACAATATTGTTAGCATCAACTGATACTGGTCAGCACCTCCATCCTCATATGGAGTGTAATAAACCTACTCCAACTGCACAGGTTGTTGACTCTCCGAGTTCACATGATTTCCTATATACTGAGTTCCCTTCTGAAGAGGCCATCCTAGAAAATCCATAGAAACTCCAAAGGATGAGGTGATGCATCGATCATGTTTTTATGATTCAGAACTGATGAGAGTTATCATGATGAGTCTTGATATAGAAATGGGGGTATTTACCAAGGCATCTAGTGAAACCCCTAGTCTTCACTCTTTTCCACCTTGGTTATCTTTTTTAGAAATTTCCACTGAGTTCCCTTCCTTCCCTTCCTATTAAGACTTTTGTTTTGTACCTCCTTCATTTCTTTATGGGTCCCATCAAGGAGTTTTCATAGCTCACAAAACCACTCATAATGAGTATCTTTGGCCGCAAAAATTATTTACTATGTGGCATGTGTTAAAATATTGTGTAATTGCAAAGAATATTCTTATCCCCTTTTGTGGATAAAGATAAAATATATTTATTATTGATTAGATCAATCCACTTTTTTGGATTGATCATGTCGGGTATTGTAAATGACCAAATCCCCTTTTACGGATTGGTCAAACCCTAATTCTAATAGGCTAAATAAGAAGTCAGCCCCATAATATATTAAAGAGGCCCTAGAATATATTAAAGGTGGTTATAACCACCCATAAGAAGAAGTCGGCCCTGGAAGTGAAGATACACTTCCACACATGCCACAATTGTATAAATAAGAGAGGCTAGTGCCTCATATAGACACTCACTCAACTCACTCATCTAGTGTGCAAGTTTTGAAGGAAGTTGCAGTTGCCGGTTACTGGAAGAAGGAAGAGAGAGAGGCGTGTTGCTCAATGTTGGATATTCTCTATTGTCTGGTTCATTATCTTGGCATTGTATTAGTTATCTATTTTAGGGAATTTTTGCTGGGTTTTCTTCCCCTTGAGGGTTTCCCAGGATAAATTCTTGTGTACTCTTATGATTGTGTTTCTTAGTGATCCTGTCTATGCTATTGTTATCTAGTAAATTGAAAGTAACCTAATAATAGCATAAAATTTAACATGGTATCAGAGCTAAGCTGAAGAGAGCATATTTCACAGGAAAAAGAAAAACATCATTGTTGTTGTACATGAAAATTAAGGCTTTTATTGAAGAAGGTTTTCAGCCCAAATCCATATAGAAAGGTGCGCCCTACCTCAAGGAACATTTTGACATATTCAGCGCACATTTTCAGTGGATAGATCTCTCGAAAAGTGAAACCCTAGTTTTCACAAATTACCATAAGTACCAGGAAACTAGAGTACCAGAAGTACCAGAAGTACTAGAGTACCAGAAGTACCAGAAAACCAGAAGCACCAGTCCAAAAATCCTCATATCAAGTTTGAAGGGGTAAAATTTGGATTTTCAGAAATCTAAATGTACCAACATACTCGCCTCAGTCCAGTGCATATTTTGGTGAGTTCAGTTTTTAGATCTAAGAAATTTGATTTTTTATTATTTCTATAGCCCAGAGGGCTAGGGTTTCTACTGCAAGAAAGAATGACTACCAGCATGAGGGTAGAAGATAGGCTAGAAGGATCTAGAAACTTCAAATCTTGGAAGCATAGGTTGTAGATGATTTTAGACGAGAATGATCTCCTAGAACATGTTACAGTGGGTGTACCAGAACCAGAGGAAGAAGATCAAAAGACCAAGCATAAGAAGAATGAAAAGAAAGCAAAGAGAATCGTGTTAGATTCAGTAAAGGATCACTTGATYCCTCATATATMTGAATTATAGACAACAAGGAAAATTTATGAAGCACTCAACAGGTTATATGAAAGCAAAGACATTAGCCAGAATCTTACCTTAAGAAATCAACTTCATAATATGAATATAGACAACTCAAAATCTGTCACATCCTATATTATGAGAGTTTCTCAGATCAAACATCAACTTGCAACTATTGGAGATGTCATTAGTGACAAATAACTTGTAGCCACAACCCTAAATGGGTTTCCAACATTTTGGATTCCTTTTGTACAAGGAGTGTGTGCAAGAAACAAGTTACCCAAGTTGGATAAGTTATGGGTAGATTGCACACACGAAGAATCTAGACTTGCAGACCAACATAAGAGATTAATTTTCGATGAAGAGGAAGCTCTTACAACTCAAAAGAACAAAATAAGTTCCTTCAAGAAGAACAATAAAGAATCTAACTCCGTAAGAGTTCCAGACAAGAAGAAAGATGTTCAAAGATCAGATGCTACAACTGTCAAAAGTTGGGACACTTTTCTTATGACTGTCCTCAAGGAAAAGGGAAAAGAAAGTATCAAGCACATGTGGCAGAGGAAGAGGAATCTCCTCCCTCAAAGAAATCTCTAGCAGAAATTAAGGATTATGTACTTTAAGTTGAAGATAGTCGATAGCAAATGGTGGAGTTCGTGGAGCCTCCCCACACAAAAACAAAATATAAGTATTCATGTTTATTTTTAGTATCTTATTTACTATAATACTTTATCATTACAAGTTATATTTTTGTGAGAATGTGAATTAACCTCGTTTTATTTCAGTGTCTATGAAGGCTTATCAAAGAAAAGGATAAAGAGCTAAAATATTTATTTCAGGTATGATCACTCATGAGAGTGACAAAGAAAGCATACTGTAAGTAAACAAGTCTCGGAAGAAAGAACTTATGCCATGACTTGCAGAAGTTAGACAACATGAGAAGGACGTATGATATGGTGACAGTCAGTGAAGACCAGACAATATCTAGAATTTATATAGGAGCAGGAGGCTCCTAAAGATGCAAAACAAAAATATTCAAGATGAAGAAAAAGATGGATACTCAGATATAGTGGATGAGATGCAGGTAACTACAGGTTTCTCTAGTACTATTCTTATAGATGCAGGGGGAGTAGGCTGATCCAATATGAAGATAGAAAGAAATAAATATGCAAACTCAAGAAGAAAGAATAAAAATTCAAGGATGATAATTAGAAGCTATTAGCTTGGTGCAAGAGGGAGCCATGTCTCCGAGTTTGAAATGAAGGATCGTGATTTGATACAGTTATAAAAGTAGATGGGTGGTGCCCAGAAATTTTGATCAAGATGAAAGTTATCCAGTGGATGGATGGTGCCCAGCAGATGGGTAGCATGGATGGAAATATTTTGAACCATAAGATATTTTTTTTATCCCGTAGCTAGACCTTCATAGAGAAGGAGAAAGAGAAAAGACCATAAAGAAGAAAATATAAATCCCACAGGTAGACCTTCATAGAGAAGGAAAATAGAAGAGACCTTTGTAGAGAAGGGGAATGAGAAATTTTCCAAGGTTGGCCTCTGTCCAAGTGTTGAGTTTTGGATACTCTAGGGACATGCTAGAATACCCTCATAAAGAGGAGTGTGACCACCCTAGTAGAGAGGAATGTGGATGTTTCTCCAAGGGGTAGCGGGCATATACTCTCCTCTAGCCAAGGATTGAGTACCCTGGAACACAAACCTTGACCATGAGGAATGGTTTGTTGTCTCTTGAGGTTTGTGTCGTGATTCTGCATGGATCATGGAAAGGGAGTCTAATCTTTCCCATGCTAGCATCTTAGCTTCTCTAGTGACACAAAACCCCAAACCCTTAGGTCGAGGTCCGCTCAGGATCGTTCTAAATCTTCCCTTGAGTCTGATGGACTCTTATATTTCCCCTCGAGAAGTATCTCATACACTCACAGCGTATCCATAGGTCCTTATGAATTGAGCCTGCGTGAACAAACACCAGGCACCAACCCAAATCTCCTTGACCACAATAGAGTGGCACCCTTCACTAATTTGGGACTTTGGGTCTCGTAATTTCGCGACCCCTATTGTCGAGTTTCTCGACCCTCTACTGCCGAAACCTGAAATGTTTGGCCACGTCCTCCTCCACAGCCGTATCACATTTCAGGAATTTCAAAACAAGGAATCCCTATTTCTTGTCTTCGAAAGTTTCGAAATGACGAACCCCGATGCGTTCAGCAAAGGATGGCTCCCCTATGGGAATTTTCGCCGATTCGGAGTTTCGGACTTCGCGTCTTCGTGAATCCTGATGCAAGGCTTCTGACTCTCCAACCTACGAAACCCCAAAATAGTCAGTGAAGTTTGGACTCCGCCTGGTGACAAGTACACCATCTGTATTCTTCGTTGTCCACTATCTTTGACACAGATTTCTTGCCACCTGTCACTCCAAGCTTTCCATCTTTTGGGACTTGAACGAACCTCCGATTTCTGTCCCTCTATCACTTCTAGACCCCAAATTCTGAAATGGCACTTTCCATAAGGTAAGTGACTAATAAGCCTCCATTCGATCCAACGCTTAACTTCACTGCAGCTCTCCTGGATCCTACGGTCCTCGCTATTTCGTGTATCCTCCACAGAGAATTTTGACTGCTCGATTCTTCCCTCAAGAATCTCTATGGAACGAGCCAATGTTCCTTCACTGGAACTTAACCTTCTACACAAAGATTCCTCTACCTACCTTCCTTCGAAGTAGTTCGACCTCCATCCTCCTTTGAAGTGTTCAAAGGTGTTATCCCTCCTGAGCTTTCACTTACAAACTCAAACCTCCAAAAGGGTTCCTTCTCACACTCCTTGCGAAATACATTCAAATACTCCTGGGTATTTGATCTTTCGACTTCTGTGCACTTTTTGCAACAACATTCCTTCAACTCTTCCCTTGGTTGATAAGTTCTACCTTTCATCTAGCCTGTGCACACCTTGCACGACATCTGTGCTTCGCTTGCAATTCTACTAGAATGAGAACAATGGTAACCCTCCTGAGCTTTCAGAGATAAACTCTAAACCTTCGTGAACGCACTCTTTGTTGATGTTTGACTGCACTCCTTGCAGGAACTCTCACTCGGGAAGAGAAACAATTGAAACTCATTCTCTCTCTCTCACTCAGATTTCAAACATTCAACATGAAATCACACATACACAACATAGCCTCATAACAAATGCATAACAGAGAGAATAAAACCACTATAAGCATACCATTCACCATGTATAAATAGAAAACATAATAACACCATTAAATCTGATTCAAATCTTCGTATATTAACTCAAGCTCTTGTACATGGGTATTTCTCTCATTCTCTGCTACGCTCTATGCTAATATTCTAATGAATGAATAATACAAGGACGAGGGTGTCTATATCCGTTTTCCCTCCTGCTCCTAAAACTATCTAATCTATCATTCAAATCTACCTACTTTCATTAACTATGCATAAATGCCTCTATGTTCTACAGATGAGAGAAAATTGCTCATGATCCATTTACAATATGCAAGTACGCTTCCCTTTAACCATTACCTTAATGCTTCAAAAACATTTCAAAAACGTGCACTGGTGGTCTTCCATCTGTCTTCCGCCTCTTAAGTCAATTGCTTGGCTGGCTTTTTACGATGCTCCTGCATCATACTCTCTCGCTTGAAAATTTTCATGAACTCCTGTTCATGAGCTCTTGCACAGTCTATCCATGCTTCTGAATTTCTGCTTCATCTTCCCAATCGGCATCTTCAACTGGGTGTCCCTTCCATTTGACCAAGTATTCAAAATACTATTTTCTCCTGGTCTTCTTGCTGACTCTCTTGTCAATTATACTTTCCATCTGTGGCTTTCCAGCTATAGGCATTTGTTTTTTCCATTGAATTTCTTTTTGTTCATCTTCTACCCCTGCTTTGTAAGGGTACAAATACGCAACATTGAATATCGATGAAATTTCGATCCCATCGGGTAATTCAATCTCATATGCGTTTGCCCCAAACTTCTTCATGACTCTGCATGGTCCAATATTTTTCATCTTCAATTTGTTATATGTTCCTTTTGGGAACCTTTCCTTCCTCAGATGTGCAAGAATCAGATCACCAACTTCAAATTGAAGTTCTCACCTGTGTTGATCTGTTCTGCACTTATACTCCTGGCTTGAACTCTGCAATCACTCCTTGATTTGACTGTGAAGATCCTTCATTGCTTCTGCAAAGTCCTCTGCACTAGCACTCTTGATTTCATTTTGTTCTGAATCTTTCAATTCAGAAACTCCCCTTGGCTTCATTCCATATACAATTTGGAATGGACTCTTCCCTGTGCTTCTATTGATCGAATCATTATAAGCAAATTCCGCCTGTGGCATAATGTGATCCCACTGACTGTGGTGTTCAGTCACCAGGCTCCTCAGTAGGTCTCCCAAGCTCCTGTTTACAACTTCTGTTTTCCCATCTGACTGAGGATGATATGCTGAGCTAAACGACAAACTTGTCCCCAGTTTATTCCATAAAGTCCTCCATAAATGTCCCACAAACTTGGTGTCTTGATCTGAGACTATACCCCTTGGCAAGCTGTGAAGTTTGACGACTTCTTTGAAAAACAGGTTCGCAATATGAGTTGTGTCACTGGTTTTCTGGCATGGTATAAAATGTGCCGTCTTGGAAAATCTATCGACTACCACAAAGATTGAATCATAGCCTCTTTGCGTTCTTGGTAGTCCCAATATGAAATCCATGCTCACTGTGTCCCACAGTCTTTTTGGTATGGGTAATGGCTGGTATAACCCTGTGTTCCACCTTTTTCCTTTTGTGTGTTGACAAATCCTGCATCTGTCCACAAATTTCTTAACATCTGTCCTCATTCCTGGCCAAAAATATGAGCCATTCAATTTTGAGAACGTCTTATCATGAACGAAGTGTTCGAATAATCCTCCACTATGTTTTTCCTTCAGCAGATTCTCCCTCATGGAGCATTTTGGAATACATCGTTGATTGCCCCTGAATAATAATCCATCCTGGATCATATATTCAGTCCATTGGTTTCTTTCCCCAAGAATTGGATTCTCAGATGCCTCATACGCTTCCTTAAAATCTGGATCATCTCTATACATTTCTTTGAGGTTATCAAAACCCAAAGTCTTGACTCTGAATTTCTGCATAAGCAAACATTTCCTACTCAAAGCATCGACAACTTTGTTAGCAGTTCCAGAAATATGTTTAATTACAAAAGTAAAATTCTACATGTATTCAACCCATTTAGCATGCTTTTGGTTCAACTTCTCGTGTTGAGTCACGAATTGCAAAGCCTGATTATCCCTGTACAAAATAAACTCTTTAGGAACCAAATAATGTCTCCATTTATTCAACCCTTGTATGACTACATAAAATTATTTGTCATATGTTGAGTATTTAATCTTCGCTTCATTCAATTTCTCACTGAAGTATGCAACTGGTCTATCGTCTTGGCTCAAGACTTCTCCAATTGCAAATCCACTCGGGTCACACTTGACCTGGAATGTCTTGCTGAAATCTGACAAAACCAAAATTGGTTGCTCCGTGATCTTCCTCTTCAACAGATTGAATCTCTTCTCTGCTTCCTCTGTCCAATGAAAATATTTGTGTCTTTTCTTCACTGTATCCATCATCGGTGCACTAATCCCAATGGAATTTAGGATGAATTTCCTGTAGAAACTTGCCAAACCATGGAAGCTTCGTACTTCAAATACACTCTTCGGTGATGGCCAATTCTTAATTGCATCCACCTTTTCTGGATCCATCTTCAACTCATTTGTAGAGATAACAAAACCCAAGTAAATGAGTTCTATCCTCATAAATGATGATTTCTTCACGTTTATCAGCAATTTCTCTTATTGTAATCTCCTCATCACTGTAGCTAAATGCTTCAAGTGTTTTGCTTCTGTTTTGCTGAAAATCAGTATATCATCAAGATATACGATAAAGAATTTCCCAATGAAATCCTTTAGGACTCCATTCATCAATATCATGAAAGTACTAGGCGCATTTGTTAAGCCAAATGGCATAACAATCCATTCATACAACTCTTCATTCATCTTGAATTTTGTCTTCCATTCATCACCTTATCTCATACGAATTTGATGATACTCGCTTTTAAAATCAATCTTTGAAAAGAATCTTGCTCCACTCAAGCAATCCATCAAGTCATCCATCCTTGGCAATGGAAATTTGTATCTGATGGTAATCTTATTGATTGCTCTTGAGTCGGTACACATTCTCCAACCTCCATCTTTCTTTGGGTTGAGCACTGTTGGAACAGCGCATGGACGCAAGCTCTCTCTAACCAATCCTTTGTCTATTAAGTCCTGGACCTACCTCTTAACTTCCTCATTCTCGTGCGACGTCAACCTGTACGCGGATTTGTTTGGTAAACTGGCTCCATGTATAAGATCAATGTGATGGCTTATACTCCTAATTGGTGGCAATGAACAAGGTAGTTCGTCCACTACTATATCAACGAACTCTTCCAGCAACTTCTGGATTTCTTTTGGTAAATCATCCACTCTTGTACTGGTCAAAACAATTTTAGGCTTTCTGACCACAATAAATTGTGAGTCTTCCTTCTTCTTAACCTCATTAAGAAGTTCCTTCCCACTCATGAGAAGTACAATGTTGTTCATTTCTGGTTTCACTTCTTTATCCTTAATTGACAACAACATGTGAGTTCTCCCATTCTTCTCCAGGGTGTATGTGTTCTTTCTCCCATCATGAATCACATTTCTGTCATATTTCCATGGTATACCCAACAATAGATGACAAACATCCATGGGAATGACATCACATGATATTTCATCCTTATATCCTCCTATTTTAAATTCAACTAAACATTGTTTAGTGACATTTACCTGATGTCATTTTTGTAGCCACGAAACTCTGTATGGGCTTGGATGTACGATAGTCTCCAGCTCTAGATTTTCTATGATCTCAGTAGATATGATATTTTCTGTGCTACCACTGTCCACGATGACTTTTCATACCCTATCTTTGGTCTTGCAAGTAGTCCGAAACAGTCTGTTCCTTTGGGATGGATTCTTTTCCTCTTTCTCTGGCGTTAAGAGAACTTTCCTCATCATCAAGGATCTTCCGCCCTCAACATCTTCTGCCTCAACATTCTGTCTTTGTGCTTCAACAATGTGAGTCTCACCATATTCTTTCTTCCTATCTAGACACTCATAAGATTTATGTCTGATTTTCCCACAGACAAAGCATTTCACTTCACCGCCTCTGCCTCTTCCTCTTCCTCTGGCTCAAAAAAAGTATTTCTATCAGCATACTGCCCTCTCTGTGAGCTTCCTCCTCTCTCATGCTGAGTTTGAGGTTTCTTCCCTTCTTCTTTAGATTTCTGAGTTCTGTCTTGGGCAACTGTTTTGCCTCTAGCTTGACTTCTATCTCGGCCTCTTTGACCTTGTTTTCGACTCAGCTTGTCTTCATCTTTCAGAGCCATCTAATAAGCATCCTCCACATTTTGAATGATCATCATGCTCATCTCATCTTGAATGTCATATCGAATACCATTCATGTACCTGACAACCTTTTCATCATCTCTTTCCCGATGACCTGCTCTGATGTTTATCTTGTAGAATTCTTCAGTGTATTCTTTCATTGACATCAACTTTTGTCTCAAATTCTGCATCCTCCGAAATAGAGTAATTTGATAATCCTTGGGTATGAATTTGGCCTTCATCTTCGCAACCATTCTATTCAAACTCTTGATTTTATGCTTGCCTTTGTAGCGTCTGTCCGCTTGCAGTTCATCCCACCACAATGTTGCATACCCTTTAAGTTTAGTGATAGCATGTTTGACCTTCTTATCTTCCTCGACATCTTGATAGTCGAAGTATTTATCCAGAGCTCTAATCCAGTCTAGAAGCTCTTCAACATCTAAGTTTCCTTCATGCATGGGAATGTCCATATTTGCTCTGGCACCTATCCTTGCGACAACCCTGAATAGGCGTTCATCTGCAACATCCTTGACTACAACTTCTTCTCCTTCGTGCCCAGCTTCATTTTCACTGTCAGCCTTGCTGATATCCCCAACATCAACTGTGCACCTCTGTGCTATCTCCATGGCATCAATATTAGCATGTAATTCATGCATTTCTCTTTCCACTGTTGGATCAGGCATTGGTCTGTCTCTTCTTCTTGGTGGCATGGCTGAGAATGTTTATCTCTTCCTCTCCTACAGAAAACAAAGAAATTTTTCTGTGCTCTGATACCACTTGATGCAGACCCCCGAACCCTCGGGTCGAGGTCTTCTTAGGATCATTCTAAATATTCCCTTGAGTCGTATGGACTCTTAGATTTCCCCTCGGGGAATATCTCATACACTCATGGTGTATCCACAGGTCCTTATGAATTGAGCCTGCATGAAAAAACACCAGGCACCAACCCAAATCTCCTTGACCACAATAGTGTTGCACCCTTCGTTAATTCGGGACTTTGGGTCTCGTAATTTCGCGACCCCTATTGTCAAGTTTCTCGGCCCTCTACTGCCGAAACCTGAAATGTTGATTCACCAAAATGTTTGTCCGCGTCCTCCTCCACAACCGTATCGCGTTTCATGATTTCGGGAATTTCGGAACAAGGAACCCCTATCTCTTGTCTTTGAAAGTGCCGAAATGACGAAACCCAATGCGTTCAGCAAAGGCTGGCTCCCCTATGGGGATTTTCAGTGATTCAGAGTTTCAGACTTCGCATCTTCACGAATCCTGATGCAAGGCTTCCGACTCTCCAACCTACAAAACCCCAAAACAATCAACGAAGTTTTGACTCTGCTTGGCGACAAGTACGCCACCTGTCTTCTCCGTTGTCCACTATCTCTGACACAAATTTCTTGCCACCTATCAGTCCAAGCTTTCCGGCTTTCGGGACTTGAATGAACCTCCAATTTCCGTCCATCTATCACTTCTAGACCTCGAATTCCGAAATGGCACTTTCCACAAGGTAAGCGACTAATAAACCTCCGTTCGATCCAATTCTTAACTTCTCTGTAGCTCTCTTGGATCCTATGGTCCTTGCTATTTCATGAATCCCCCACAGAGAATTTCGACCGCTCAATTCTTCCCTCAAGAATCTCTATGGAACGAGCCAATGTTCCTTCACCATAACTTAACCTTCTGAACGAAGATTCCACTACGTAACTTCCTTCGAAGTAGTTCGACCTCCGTCCTCCTTTGAAGTGTTCAAAGGTGTTATCCCTCCTGAGATTTCACTTACAAACTCAAACCTCCGAAAGGGTTCCTGCTCGCACTCGTTGCAACAAACCTTCAAATACTCCTGGGTATTTGATCTTTCGACTTCTGTGCACTTTTTGCAATAGCAGTCCTTCAACTCTTCCCTTGGTTGATAAGTTCTACCTTTCAACCAGCCTGCACACACCTTGCACGACTTCTATGCTTCGCTTTCACTTCTACTGGAATGAGAACAATAGTAACCCTCCCGAGATTTCAGAGATAAAATCTAAACCTTCGTCAATGCACTCTTTGCGGACGTTTCACTGCACTCCTTGCAGGAACTCTCACTCAGGAAGAGAAACAATTGAAACTCATTCTCTCTCTCTCACTCATATTTTAAACATTCAACATGAAATCATACATACACAGCATAGCCTCATAAAAAATGCATAACAGAGAGAATAAAGCCACTGTAAGCATACCATTCACCATGTATAAACGGAAAACATCATAACACCATGAAATCTGATTCAAAGCTTCTTATATTAATTCAAGCTCATGTACATGGGTCTTTCTCTCATTCTCTGCTACGCTCTATGCTAATGTTCTAATGAATGAATAATACAAAGACGAGGGTGTCTATATCTATTTTCCCTCCTGCTCCTAAAACTGTCTAATCTATCATTCAAATCTACCTACTTTCATTAACTATGCATAAATGCCTCTATGTTCTACAGATGAGAGCGAATCGCTCATGATCCATTTACAATATGCAAGTACGCTTCCCTTTAACCATTACATTAATGCTTCAAAAACATTTCAAAAACGTGCGCTGGTGGTCTTCCAACTGTCTTCTGCCTCTTACATTGGTTTCTTGGCTGGCTGTTTACGATGCTCCTGCATCATCTAGTTCATGTGGGATGACTAAGAGTGAAGTTATGGTAGTAGTCCTCCCCACTGGATGGGTGATATAGATGAATACAAGAGAAGGGAGAACATAAAAGGAATGGAAAAACTCATAGAATATCTTCTATGTGAAGATAAGACATCTTCTATGTGAAGATAAGATATCTTATGTGTGAAGATAAGAAAGAAGTATCTTCTGCATGAAGACGAAAGAAAGAAATAGTATCTTCTATACGGAGATAAAAAGAACAAAACTTTCGAT
The DNA here is from genome assembly GCA_009831015.1 of Picea engelmannii. Lineage (NCBI taxonomy): Eukaryota > Viridiplantae > Streptophyta > Pinopsida > Pinales > Pinaceae > Picea > Picea engelmannii. The sequence continues at coordinate 78,266 of ML806557.1, read as the reverse complement.
GATTTATAGATATGCCAGTCAATGATCATGATGCCAGATGACCAAGTGGATGCCTCCAGTTATCCAGTTAATGATGATTACCCAGTTGATGATGTTTCCCAGTTGATGATGTTATCCAATGGATGTTTCTACCTAGTTGATGTCGACATCCAGTGACCTGTCAAAAGATAAAGAATATCCTTCTTGTTAAGAGGGAGTGTTAAAATATTGTGTAACTGCAAAGAATATTCTTATCCCCTTTTGTGGATAAAGATTAAATATATTTATTATTGATTAGATCAATCCCCTTTTATGGATTGATCATGTCGGGTATTGTAAATGAACAAATCCCCTTTTGTGGATTGGTCAAACCCTAATTGTAATGGGCTAAATAAGAATTCAGCCCCAGAATATATTAGAGAGGCCCCATAATATATTAAAGGTGGTTATAACCACCCAGAAGAAGAAGTCGACCCTGCCAGTGAAGAGACACTTCCACACGTGCCAGAATTGTATAAATAAGAGAGGCCATCACTTCATTTAGACACACACTCAACTCACTCATCTAGAGCGTAAGTTTTGAAGGAAGCTGCAGTTGTCGGTTGCCGGAAGAGGGAAGAGAGAGAGGCGTGTTGCTCAGTGTTGGATATTCTCTATTGGATGGTTCATTATCTTGGCATTGTATTGGCTATCTATATTAAGGAAGTTTTGCTGGGTTTTCTTCCCCTTGAGGGTTTCCTAGGATAAATTCTTGTGTACTCTTGTGATTGTGTTTCTCAGTGATCCTGTCTATGCTATTGTTATCTAGTAAATTGAAAGTAACCTAATAATAGCAGAAACTTTAACAACATGGCCCTGGCATGGTAATCCATATGATGCTAACATTAGCTCATGAGTTCATAAATTATGAATATGATCCTTGGCTTGAGCCTAACCATGGGATCTACTTAGTGTAAAGAATCAAGATGTGTAGTTCCTTGTACATAGGTGTGTGGTGTGAGTGTTTCTTGTTTTGCAAATATTATATCCAAAAATCCAAAAATATTTTCTTTTTTTAGATTTCACCATGCATTTTGACCCCCAAAATCTAGTTTACATGTGTTTATAGGATTACGGGGACTTTTTATGAAGATGGATACATCCACTAAACTTGAGGTACATGTTTTCTAAAATAGCATATAGGGATAGGTTTTTCCCTGTATTTTGTGTCTTGCATTATTAACCATCCATTTTGTTGTTACACCACCTTTGGTTCGATCCCGTCGGATTACGACATTAGCCACTCCTTTTTTATTTTGTAACTTGTTCGGTAGTTCTGACTCGTCATGGGTTTCATAGTTAACACCCATATTTCCATTCGGCGCCCATGCTATGATTTCTTATAGTTCCAAAATCCCTCCTTTAGCCCTGCCGTGACTTGATGATTGAGCCTTATTCTTCTCTCTTCGTCTATATTCTAGCCATATCTTCTGGGGGGTTCCAATTTTTTTTTTATTGTTGCTTAATGGTCAACTACGAATTTTTTTCTTGTTTCATGCTTCCCACCATTACATTGTTATTTTCCCATATCCTACTTACCGCTATTTTCGTAGCCTTGATCATCCGCCTCTTGCACTGTTTGGACTCTATTGTGCATCCACCTACCCATGGATAGAATGGTTTCTAAGAGAGGATCTCACTTTTCTGTACCATTTTCATTCATCTTTCTTAGGTCAGTTATGTGCACTTGGAACATAGGAGCATATTGTTAATCCACTTTCTCTCTCCAACTGAGTATACTTTTATCTATTTGTTGGACTTGTAAAAGAACACGAAAAAAAAATACCAAGTACACTTTTATCTCTTTTCAAAATCACAAAAGGACAAAAAAAGGTACATACCAAGCATGATTTCATCCTTTTTTCATGGTCATTAACCATGAAGGAGACAAAAAACAAAAAAATATAAAAAAAAGAGGGGATTTTTTACCATTGGTCTATTCTCAAAATGACGGAGACAGTCGAATCACCCTTGAACATGGAATCTATTTGAGTCCTTATCTTACAATTGGATTTAGCTTTCATATGAGTCATCCCAATAAAATGAGTCATAGATACTCATATGGATGGTTACTCTTCTAGTCATCATGGAGAGTGCTTCAATGCCTCCTACATTGTTGCACTATATTCATCCATCTCTTGTGTCTTGTTTCCAAGTCACCATTATGTCGTGATAAATGTTCAAGGGAATTTTAAGCATGAGTCGACCATTTGTTTTTTTGTTAACTTTCCAAGTTAGCCATCCCTATTTCAATTTTACTTGGTGATACTCTCTCTTCACATAATCTCTTGGTGTAGGTTTCATGTTGATTGATGGGGGATACATTAAGGACCTCCTTCTATGAATCTCTTCCTATCGAATTTAGCACATTATCTAGGAGAGGGATATAGAAACTAGCTAGTACCTTGGACTGTGCAGTCATTAGTGGCAGGCCTCCTCATGATCTACAATGGTTTTACCCCATTAACTCCTGATCGATTGATTCTAAGAGTGTTCAACATTAGATCCACTATTTAGACTCGCTAGATTGTATTAGGTACCTTGGGGTCCATCTTCCTCAGTGGTGGGTCCCCTCTCATCTATTAACGATATAAATCAATGAAAAATAATTAGATGGTTTCTAGCATGCTCGACATCAACTCATATATTTGCATGTTAGACTCGTACCATTGGGGCTGGTACAAAGACCTTGGGTTTGGGGGCTACATCATACCTTTACAACATCCCCTCTCTAGTTGCAATGGAGAATATCACTTGTCTATCAGTACTTTGAATAATTTGGGGGCACTTTCCTTAGTCCTCATTATCTTCATGATCCATATATGTTGTGTCATATATCCACATTGTATTTTCTCATGGCTATGATTTATTGATGGTATAGATCCACATTGTATTGGCTTGTGGATATGATATTTTTGATGAAATGGATCCACCATGTATTTTTCCGTGTCCATGGTCTTTCATTTCACTTCATGGATCCCCAATATATTTTGTTGGTGGACATGTTTTTTTTTCTCTTTCATGCATGGGTATGCCTACCTCAGAGATAATCTATATATGTCGACTTGATGTCTGATTACAGGTACTCATTGGTTCCTATATCTCTAAGCTCCTTCCTTATGCATCTCATCACCATGAATTTTTGTAATTTGTATTTTGGCCGTTGGTTTCTCTTCTGAACTCACACATTAGGGGGCATATATTGTACTTGTATTTTCTACTATAGGTTTTCTAAGCATGTTACTAGATTTTATGAGGCTAGAATTACCTAATTGACTAAAATTCTCATAATTATTTTACAAGGAAATAATTATTTTGTCACAATTTCATAATTATGAAATAAAAATTATTTCATAATTGAGAATAATCTCATAAATGAAAAGAAATTTCATAGTGAGTTGGAAAAATCTCATAATTGAGCATGGAACTTGAGAAAAAAACTCAAGATTGAGAAAAAATTCATAATAGGTTGGAAAAAGCTCATAATTAAGCATGAAACGTGTGCATGACTTGTAATTACTTAGTTCACATGCCATCAAGCCTATAATTGACTTGTAATTTCTTAGTTCACATTCTATCAAGCTATCCATGGTTTGTATCCACCTATCCATGACTTGTATGCACCTAATTCACATGTCATGAATCCTATCCCCTATCTATTCTAAAATCCTATAAGAAGATGCCAAATCAAGGAGATGGATGGGATAGAGTTTTAAGAGTGGATATGCTGGAAAAATAGAGAGAGAAGCTGAAGAGGCTAAGGTGGAGCATTGGGAACCTGAAACTAGGAGGAATGCATCTTTCATGACTCAAGGTATGATGATTTTATTGATGTAATGCTCTTTATTTATGAATATAGATCATTGGTTTTCCCATTTTATATTGTTCATGTTCAATGATATATGTTAGATATGATCTTACATTGAACAAATAGGGATAGATCTAGATGAATTTGTGATTTCCTAATGCTAGAGAGAATTCATAGATTGGTATTGTTTGTCACTTGTGTGCAAGTAGCAGGTTGAAGGATCTTGGATATGGATCTCCAAGAATACACCAGCCAAAGACACGTGAGGACAAATTTAATGGAAAATGTATGCCTCTTTACTATCTCTTAGCATAAAATATGAAACATATAGTTTGGATCTAGGTAGAACCTTAAAAATCTAGCACTTCTATCGGTCTTGGATCAAGGGAAGATCCAAGGGAGATCTGGCTTTTCCATAAGACATATTTATCTCTGAAAAAGTATGTAACCTTTTTTGACAGTACTTTAATATTTTCCTTAAGAGAAACATTTTCTGATAATGATTCATCCCTAGCCTCATACGATTCCAATAACTCCTTTGAATCGGTTAACTCAAAATGTGGTATCTTCAATTTGGCCTTTAAGTTCTTGATTTCCTTTCCTTTTTCATCCAGAATAATTTTTCAGTTAGTAGTTTCTTTCTTTGAATCAATAATTAAGGCAATTTGGTTTTCTATCTCTTTGATCATGCGAATGTTGATTCTATTTATTGTTTTTTCATTTCTCAATTGCTCGTACAACTTAGTAACGACTATTTGCAATTTCCTTATGTTGACAGTTGACTGAATCAACATCCTAGAAATTATGTCACCAGTCTGTGTATGTTATTCCACCAAATCAATATCATTGATTTGACTTAGATATACCCCCACTTAAGTGGTTTTGTACTCAAACAATCTGGATCCTTTGCCAATATCAGGTTGCATAACTAATTGATTGAATTTGGTTTTATCCAAATTTGTTGAATCTATAAATCTAAGACCGAATAATTATTTAGAATCATATGGAATACTATCTTTTTTTACTAACAATTAAGATGAAGGTAACTTCATATAGGTTTGATCTTTAATTTTCAATAATGGGTTGCTTAGATTTGATACCTTTCGCATAAAATCAGAAGACACTATCACCATTGGCCCTTCTAGTTTATTTTGTTGTATTTCTCCCAAAAGAAAATCAATTTGACTAGGGATATCCTCTTGAATATCATCCATTTCCATTTCAACCACTTTTGAGATATTTGTCCTCTTCTCATTTGGTTGCTCTATTTCTTTCCCCTCAGTATTTCTTGAAACGATTGTTGTAGTTTGAACGATTTTTTTGGTAGTACTTGATGATTTTTTTATTCCAATGATACTCCATTCAAAATCTATTGTTTTTTAATCCATGTTTGAAGACATGTTAATATTTAATTGAGGTTTAAGCTCCATTCCCTCTTTATGTGTGGGAATATGCATAACCAATAAATGTTTCACATCTTCCCATGTATTTTTGTTAGCTAACATTTCAATAGATAAATTAGAGAAATGTTGATAAGAAGGTAATCCTACACTCTTAAGCTACTTTGAGATGATATGATGTGGTTCATATTTCCATGATTCACCTTTTTTCAATCCAAAAGAAGAGATCATATTATCTATATAATTAATTGTTGATCTACTCTTTATAATAAAAGAGGAAAACTCAATAAGTAGATTGAAGGAATCCTTTTTTATTTTTAGAAAAAATAAAAGTGATTAGATGTTAACCTCTTCCTCCAATATTCCATAGCAAATAAATGAGGTGATTAGAGGTTAATCTCCTTGCTAATAATATCATTAATTTGTCTTAGGAATCCTTGATTAATTTGAGTACGAAAAACATTGGTGAACACATCCATGAAGTTTTGATTTTCAATAATAGAAGAAATTTGTGGAGACCATATTTTTCTTAACGACATTGTGCTATATACATAGAGCATGACCTTATTTATTTAAAATACTAAGTGGGTTTATAGATCTTACCAGTTTAGTAAGTGTACGGAATAATTTGGCTTATTGCACTGTAATTTCTTTCTCCAAATGCTCCCACAATGTCCATGATAAATTATTTCACCCTTCGATATAATTTAACTTTACCCATTTGATCTACACACAAGCGAAAATATATGCATTAATGCACAAATATTCAATTCAAATCACAATTAATTATAACATGACAGATATAATAAAATAGTAATTGTCTAATAAATTTTTTCCACTTGTGAGTTTTATGCAACTTCAGAAGAATGAGAATAGTTATCGTCCTAGTAAATTTAGATCTGAATTTTGATTCTTAAACAAGAATCCTTATTGGATGTAGAAATCCAAATACAATGTTCTATAAATGCTCCAAGGTTCCTTTCATGCTTCCCATGCCTCTACAAAATTTGTGTCATCTGCATACAACTCTTTCATATATTCCAAGCTAGCAACTTCAACTGACAAAGTATTCAACAACATTATTCTCCGACTTAATGTATCCACAATCTTATTTGACTTTCTAGACCCGTGCTTTAAATTAAACGAGCAACTTTGAAAAAATTATACCCATTTGGAATGATTTGGATTTAACTTTCCTTGACTATAGATGTACTGCAACACCTTAGGATCAGTAAGAAAGACAAACTACTTCAGTAGAAAGTAATGCCACCATTTCTTCAAGGCTTTTACAATAGCATAAAACTCTTGATCATAAAAAAATTACTTCTTCTTAGCATTATTCAATTTTTCACTGAAGAATGTGATCGACCTTCCTTCTTGGCTCAAACTGTTCCAATCGTTGAACCACTTGCCTCACAATCCAATTGAAATACTTTATTGAAATCTGGAAGAGCCAAAACTGGATATTCAGTTACCTTTTTCTTCAAGTTCTCAAATGAATTCATCTTTATTTATGTCCACTTGAAAATTCCATTTTTCATACATTCAGTAAGTGGTGCACAAATCTTGCTGAAATTTCTAATAAATTTCTTGTAGAAGCTCACCAAACCATGGAAACTTCTCACATCAAATATACACTTAGGTGTTGGCCACTTCGAAATATCCTTTAACTTTTCAGGATCCATCTTCAAGCCTTCATTGGAAATAAAAAATCCCAAGAACCCCAACTCCTCCTTCAAAAACGTACATTACTTCAAATTTATCAATAGTTTCTCTTCCCTCAACAATTTCAACACCATTCTTGCATGCTCTAGGTGTTCTTCTTTGGTTTTACTAAAAATCAGAATGTCATATAGGTACACGAAAACAAACATTCCAAAAAATGGTTTCAATACTTCATTCATAAGTCTCATGAATGAGTTAAGGGCATTGGTTAACCCAATCGACATGACTAACGACTAAAACAATTCATCCTTCATCTTAAACATTGTATTCTAATCATCATGTCCCTTATATGAATGTGTTGATATCCACTCTTCAAATCAACATTTTAAAAGTACTTAGCCCCACTAAAACATTCCACAAGGTCATCCATCCTAGGTGTTGTAGTATGAGGGAAAGTACGAGAAGTTATCATTAGATCCTTACACAGAAAAACATATATTATAGCATCATGAGAAAGAACACATAGAGACACATGAAAGAATACACAAGTAGTGGGAGAACTATCAATTCACTTTATTATGATGGTAAAACAACCTCTGTCTCTCCATTACATACACACACACACACACAAAGATGTGTGTATGTGTGTGTCTGTGCATGTTATACAATTACCAGTCGATTATACTTCTTAACTACGTGGTTGGTCGACTCTAACTATTTGTTCGACGAAATTCCCTAACCGACTTCTGCAGTCGACTTGATTGGTCAACTAATGAGTCTAGTCAGTAGAGCCAACTAGCCCCTACAACATCCCCCCCTCCCCCCCCTCAATTCCTTGTCTATCATGAGCAAGGGAGGATTGTGGCTATTACATTTGTTTTTTTTTGACAAAATCTATTTGCACCCCCTGAAGAGGTGTTCACCAATAGATTACAACATTTTGAGAATACAGAGAAAAATAAAGAGACAATTACAGTCTTTGAGAGTGAGAAGAAGTGAGAAGAAATATTTTCGTGTTGACTAGTACTTCAAAATTTGTTTAAGTTTTGATTACTTGATTATGGAATATTTTCTTCTTGCATTGAATGTCCATTGGTTTCTTTAGGGATTACCCATTCGTGCAATTTTACATTAGGTGGCAACAATGTTTTGTTTATTTTCACACATGACTCTTATGATCCTCAACGACTACCTATGGAGTCCTTAACCGGTGATTAGAGGTTAGGACTTTCAACTCATATGGTATGGGATTGAAAAAATGGAATTGTTGTCAATATGTCGATGTGGCACCTGATTGTTCAGGAGGTTCTTGTGGTATCCCTTCAAATGATTTATGATAGATGTTCAACATTGCTTGTTTCAAGTGCTGAGAGAAAATTTGTCATTCTTTGATGGATTATCGTGCCTCGATCCCTACTGATTTAAATTTTCCCAAAAAGTTAAGCTTGTCTGTCAAACAAGCTTACTTTACTATATTTGACTCTGGGTCGAAGTGTTGCTCTACTTCATACATTTTCCCTTTTACCTGGTCAAGGTGTTTGATGGCTTTTTCAATAGCCATTTGAGTTTTGGTTGCTTCTTTTAGCCACTCCTTCTGTTGCTTAGCTAACTCTTTCTTGACTTCCTTTTCTTTTTCGATGTGAATTGATATTGTCACTTTGGATTTTTGGTCATTCGTGTGCAGTCGTGTTGTTCTCAAGTCGACAATTATTGAATTTTGTGCTTTCAATTTCCTATAAGTGGTGGAAAAATATGAGGGCCAATTACTAAGAACTATGTTTAAAGTGGTTTCCTATGAAGTGACTACTTCCAACTATTGTTGTACTTATTTTCACTTTCCATACTCAGCTTGTAGGATTGTTATTTTTTGTTGGGCCATTACATCCTGGTTGTTTCTAGATGTTTTATTATGCAACTACCTAATTTCTTTGTGTATTTATTTCAAGTGTAGAATTTCTAGTTAATTATTTTCCCATGTATCGATGAATGCTTTGACCAACCTTTTAATCATTTCCAATGGATCGATTCCCTCTGTTAGTTGATCTATGCCCAATTTCTCCTTGGCACATAGTGCACAATCCTTAAGTGTTTTTTTCTCCTTGTTTCTCCTTGCTATAGGTCAAGCACCATCTCTCATGGCTCTCTTCCATATGTTGGTCGCTTATTTGGTGACCTGATTAGATAAATCTAGAATCTTCTCATCATGCTATTGTTGGGTCGAATACTGTTTCGACAGTCAGTTCTCTCGACCCGGCTGGCTTAAAAGTTGTGAAAGTGACTACTTTTGAAGTACTATCCTTTCCTATGGATTTTATCCTTTTTCTTCTTCTTTACTGTCCTTTCCACATTTGGTTGTTATTTATTTTTGTTGGTTTCCTTTTCTTGTTCTTTTTCCGTGTCATTTCCTTTATTTGTATCATCATTTACCTAATTTTCTTTGTTATTATTTCCTTCTTCCGGTTGTGTGTCGAGGTCCATCCTGCTATCTTTCCCATTGTTCACTTGACCTGTTGGATCATTGTGTTCTATGTTTTCAGTCTACTATGGGGGAGGGATTCCTAGAGGATTTTTAGGTGGATGAATTCCCTTCTAGGGAGACCCTGTATCAGAATCATTGTCTTATTTTCATTGTTCTTTGTTATGAACAATTGATTGTTCGAGTTTAGTCTGCTTCCTTGGATAACCTTTCTCTGTTTATTCATTTGATTTTCCTGTGGGATCTAAGCCCCTAGATGGATCTATGATGGGCTCTAGATTGATTGATTTATATGCAGGGTTGGTGTGTGTTTATCCATGAGTGTATGTGTCTATATCTCCTTCCATATTATTTTGTGTTTCTACTATTGCATATATGTCGAGGTGAACCAATCAAATTTATTTACTTGGACTAATTTCTTGTCGGGTCACGTCGAATGGATTTGAATTTTCTACAGGCGTCAACTCAATCGTAGTATATTTCTTAGAAGCTCTATATTGTAAAATTTGTTTGGATTCTTCCAACCACGAGTGTGTTGCAATTTATTGATTGTTTGTGCTAGGAGGAGATTCTGAAATGGTTTCTTTCGATGAAACCTGTCGGCTCCCTTTCTTTGTTTGCTTTGTCTATTTGTCCACCCCTTTCACTGTTGTTCTTTCTTCAACAATCAACATGGGTTTCAGAGGATGTGGTTCCCTTGTGAGGTCGAATTTGGTAGCTTTAGTTTTCTACCTCTTTGGAATAAGCTTCTTTCTAGGGTCATACCAACTTGTATTTGATCGATGTGTTGTAGTAGGAGTTGTCCAACTCATGCTTTCTTCTTGTTGATATTCAAGCCTCTTCTTTTTTTCCTTCTTGTCTCGACGTTTTTGTCCAAATATGATTTTTTTTCTTTTCTTTGGCACACTTCACATTTAAGGTTGTCATTAATTCCTTGTACTATGGCCCTATGCTCGAGTTTGTGACCTAGCCTCTCATCCTTGGCATAATTGTGGTTTTCTATTGATCGTATTGAGAATTAAAATAATAAATTTTTGGATTTAAATGCATTGATTCAATTCATATGCTCTTATTACTCGGGTTCTCAGGTGTGAACAATAGTGAAGCAAAGCCATATGCCTCCTCTATATTTATAAGAGGAAGATGAAGGGAAGACATTAATTCAGCCAGCAATGCCATAGATTCATGTGCATCAAGAGTTATGTCGGGTGTTAATTCTTGTTCGTGTGAAGGGAAAACTATGTCGACGATGTGGTGGTGGTCGAACTCACCCTGTTGGGAATTCATTGTGTCAATGTACTCACAGTGGCTAGTTGGTTCAACTAAGTCGATTTTTTTTTCTTGGGGAGTTCTACCGATACGGTCAACTTTTGTTACTTTATTTTCTTATGTGATCTAATCAGGTCGATTCTTTCGTAGATCGAATATCTCCGATTGAATAATCCACCCAAGTCTGTTTCATTTATTTTGGTAACTTGATGGTTGTTCACTTTTATAAATCCATGTTTTCTTTGTTGAATTGTTTGAAAGTGATCTCACTCGCTTGAATCATGATTTTTGTGCTCACTTGATTTAAATTTTTCTCAAGGGCTTGATTTATAGAGTTCACACTTGCTTGATTTATGGGTTTCACATTTGACCGAGTGAATTACTTCTCTTTCAATTGATTTTCTGGTCCGTTTGTTCAGGAGATGGCGTAGATCTTTTCTTGGTGTGGAATTTGTGTTGGATTTTTGTTTTTCTTCTCTAAATGACTTTAGTGATGACCAAGGATTGTGTTCTCTTCTCATATTTAAGCATGGTAGGCTTGAATAATTGTTTTTTAGTGGTTCAAGTTGGTCATATAGATTGTATTCGTCAAATAGTTTTGACAACCAACTTGTTTATTTCTTTTCTTAATTCCTTTCTTAATCTTTCTTTACTTATACTAGTGATCCCATTTTTCTTTTCTTTAGTTATTATTTTATTTTTGACTTTGATCTAGGCCACCCCAAAGGGTTTTTGACCAAGTCGGATCCTGTTTGCATCCCCAAAGAGGTTTTCACTAGCAGGTCATGAGACTGTTACGTATTGTACTTATTTAGATTAGCCCCATTGACTAATTTTTGAAAGGGTTTCCTTTGCAAGGTCCTTAGTTGTATTGCTCCTAAAAGTCGGATGTCCTTGTAAGGACCCAACTAAAAAGTTTATAACTTTCGAGGCTTTCCCTTTATCCGAATCTCATATCGTAATACAAAATCTCCCGCGTTGATGTTTTTATTTTTAATGTGTCGGTCATGCCAATATTTCTGCTTGTTTTTTTTAGCCTCTTGATGTTGTTGTGCCAACATCCTTTCTTCCTCTAATTGATTCTGTTGGGGGAAGTGTTTTCTTGTGTTGATATTATGGTGAAATTCAAGGACAGATTCTATCCTCCCTACATTTGTGCAGAAGTGTAGTGGAATTGTAACTTCTCAACCATATACAAGCTTGAATGGAATTTGTCCAGTCGGTACTTTGTATGCTGTTATATAATCCAATAGTACTGCTGGAACTTTATCATCCCAATCCTCTCTCTTGAGTCCACATATTTTCGTTAAAACTTTATGCAATGTTTTTTTTAATGACTCGATGGCTTCATTGTCCTGTGGATGATAAGAATTCATCTTCCTACAGTCGATCATGAACATTTTTAGTAATACTTCGATTATTTTATTGACAAAATGAGTTCCTTGATTGTTGATTAATGTTCAAGGACAACTCAATCTGGTTACTATGTTTTCATAGATGAATTTGGTAGTTGTTTCCTTTGTGCAATTTTCAATTGGTTCTTCCTCTTCCCATTTAGTTAGGTATTCGACTATTGTGCTGATGTATTTCATCCCAATTATTTTTTCT
>ML806557.1:22304-49288 GCA_009831015.1 Picea engelmannii | reverse complement strand
TTACTCGAAGAGGCTTCCTCGGTCGACCTTTTTAAGTCTATAACTTGATTAGATAACTTTTGTACAACTTTGGTTAAATTTTCCAAATCAGAGTTTTCAGATTGAGTTTTGTTTTGCGTAGGTCTGGGGAGAATTTCAATCTTTTTCTTAGAAGAATAAACCGTCTCAGTTTCGTTGCTAGAAGAGTCTTTAAGGCTGAGTATGTATTTTTCGATTTGCATAGCCTCTTCAAAGGCTTCTAACAACGTTTCCTTTTTGGATCTTTTCACCCAAATAACTATACTTTGATGTAGAGCTTTGGTGTAGTAAGCTATTACCAGACTCTCAGAAGGCATAGAGTCTGCAGGGATTCTAATCTTAAGTGTTAAAAACTTTGATTAAAATCTTTAACTTTTTATTTTGCATTCATTTTTAAGTTTGAAAGATCCATGACTAAGACTTCAGGAGGTTTTCCATCTCCGAATTTTTCCAAAAAGCATGACTCAAACTTTTCCCAAGACACTATAGTGTGAGGCTGCTGGGCAAAGTACCAAGTGGATGCATTACCCTCAAAGGTGTAAGGGAACAACCTACAGACAACATCTTCATGTTCGATGTTATGGATTCTGATGGCTAACATAAATTTTTTGATATGATCTTCAACTATCTGTTTTGAATCAGGGTCAAACTTAGGAAGCCATTTCTCCGGGTGCTTAGGTAAAGGGTGTTGGTCTCCAGGTACAGCTACGACATCCTGGTCCAACCAAGGTCTAGCAGGATTGTTCTGGTTTTCCATTGGGGTAGTAGGTGTGGAGGGTTGAGAAGGGGATTTACCTTCGTCAGAAGAGGAATCTCCTCCAGAAGAAGAAGGAGATGAGGGAGGTGGTGAAGGAGGTATCCCAGATCCTCCTGCAATAGGATTTTTGTTTGGATCTGTAGGATTCACAGTAAGGTATATATCACCTAATTGTTCTCTGACTTCAGAGAAGTCTAAAGGTTGACCCCACGGGCGATTTGGTTGCCTAAGACTAGCAAAGGATTTATGTGATTTAATAAGACATTGTCTAAAAATTTCTTGTATATCACCACCTGTAGGACTAGGGGTTGTTGGTTCAACTATGATCTGAGGATCTTCGGTTGAAGTAGTTGTTGTTTGAGGGGGAATACTATCGAATGAACGAATTCTAGTCACTATAGGGGAGCGATTAGGGGGTGGAGGAGTCTTGCGACCACCTCGTGCCATCAATTTAGTTCAGGCCCTCCTTCTAGCGCCATTTGTTGACGGCCGAAATTGACCGTCCGTCAACTGGGAGAGTGGAACCGGTCCGGGGTTGTCTAAATAACCCAAGTCGTTTAGAATGGACCACCCTGACGAGTTTAACGGCTCCGTTGGCCGCTCTAAGGTATTCTATGAAAACAAAAGAGAGAAATGATCTAAGCTAAGAAATCTAACTAAAGGTGAATAAAACAAACTAAACTATAACTAAATACAAGAAACTAACTAAAATAAAGGAAACTAGAAACTAATAAAACAAAGAAAAGGAACTAATATACTAAATACTAATTATTCTATACAATCCACTATTTACTATTGTAATAACTCAAATCAACTATCTAATTATCAGCTATAATATTTCTTATTCACAAATGTACACTATGAACAACCTATAGATTTGATTAAAACCTGCAAAACTCATGTATATTCTGCCCTAAGACAGCCAAGGATCTCTTTTTGATTTTTTATATTTTATGAAAAAGAAATAAACATTACTAAAATTAAACACTCTAATATACTTACTGAAATTAAACAATCTAATATAAATCTAACTAAGATTATATCTAAATTAAACTACTTAATCAAAACAGTAAACAATGTACTAATTGAACTGGAAACGCTCCAAGTCTGCCCTATGCAAGATGACTTCTTAAGCTGATTGAAGGAAGAAATTCACACCATTTAGTCCTTAAGCTTTTCGTAAATGATCAACTATGCTTCTCCTTGAAGTGTTTTACAGGACAAACAAGACATAAAAGAAAATCATAACAATCTTCTGATAATAAATCTCTGCAATAAGGGAAATCTATTATGCAGAAAACTTATATGTAACAATTCAATCTATGAAGAAGACAAAGCTATCATTCACAAAATGAATTAATAATTGTTATGTCTTTTATCGATTTGGAAGAGACAAGATATAGATAACAGTAATAAAATTATATCATTTGTATTTGATTTAGATAGCTAAAGTAATCATAAACCATAAACAAAGTGATATACAAAACTTGAAACAAAATGTTGATATATTGAAAAGTAAAAGCTATGACAAAACATCAATTCTACTCCAGTCTGTAACAAAATTCCATATCCTTGTTCTCCCACAACTGAGGATGATCATTATTACAAAAATCATAAGTATATATAGGTTTCTTCACAAGGTAAAACTTCCTTGTGAATAATAGCAAATTGTTTTACATAATCTGGGAAAAATCCCAAAATCACCTAAACTAAGGAAATAAAATGCAAGTAGAATCTGTAAAGCATCCCCTAACTTCTCATCATATCTATTGGCAATTCAAATTTGCCTGCAATAGAACACAAAGATCAAATTAGAAGGATATTTTATTAAGAAAACAATAAAAAATTGACTCCATAGACTTAGCTACAGAATCATCTGATTCTGTAGCTAGTCAAAAATAACATATGGAATCAGATAGCAATCAAATAAAATCTTGAAAGAAATCAAATCCAATTTAATTTTCTTTTCATCATCAAAACGAATTACTAACAATTCAAGTGAAATTATCATTTAGATTAAACCATCACAAAATAAATGTAATTGAAATAGAGTAAAGAATGCTCTGTTTTTAGTCACCATAAAACATGGTCAAACTTTTGACAAGCCTGTTTTGTATCAAACAAAATCAAGCATTGATTTGAGTCAAATGAGACACGATGTAATCATAATCACCAACCATAATCGACCAGAATAGTAATCAAATACAATCAGAATCGAAATCATAATTATAATCGATATCAATTGAGGAGATTTGTTACAGCTGTAGCAATACACATAGATATCATGTCGTTTCAACCAACAGTAAACATAGGCGAGCTGTAGATTATGCATAAGATTCTGTTGTAATCAAATATGAAAGGCTGTCACGATATACTCAGAACAAAATATGCGTAGCAGTAATGACCAAAAATCACCATCGATTTCAATTGCTGGGTGTAACAACAGTATCGATAACCATAAGCTGGACAACAATCAAACAAAATTGGGACTAAGCCAATTATAGAACGATTCATCATCCTGTGCATAATCATTCGTAACTGAATATCGATAGTTATTCCAATTCAAAAGATAACAGGGTCGGTTTAATCAACGGGCCACAGCAAATTGACTGACTGGACTTCACATAACTGTTATGATTTGTATCAATTCATGCTATAAAACAAAACCATTTTTTAAACAAAATCCACATCGTATCCGGGTTGGTCAAAATCATGCTTAGATAAAATTGTAACAGAACAACCATCGTTTATGTGCATCATAACCAATTCGAATCAAAAAGATAGATCGTGTTTCAGAATTTGAAATTCAAAACGGCTTTCCTATAATAGATGCAACAGAGCATTCAATCGTAACTAATTTTAAACAATCAAATCCAAAATATGATTACTAGAATCAAAACCAAATCCAACTAAAACTTAAACGATAACAAAATTCGATTTAACAAATCAAATCATATACAATAGTGCATGTTTATGTAACAGAGCAAGTCAATAATGCACACAGAGTTTATGAATGTGCGATATAAATGAGTGAAAGTTATACCAGCGCGGTTGCTGAGGCTATGTCAATTTCGAATTGACAATTGTTGTAGCCGACTCGACATTCTTGAACAGAATTGAACCAGTAGTTCATTTCTTCTTGTCAGAGGGTTGGACCTTTGCATTACGATCAGTGAGTTTTTCCACTTGGTCTTCCAAATCATGGATTCTGGATTGCAACATCGGCACGTCTAAGTAGTACCTTTCCAACCATAACCCACACTGATTGCATGGCGGAACAACTGATTGAGTAGCAGAGGGTTTGGATGAGTCACCGAGGGTTCCACGAGGTAGTTCAATGCCAGGTAAAGTAGGATCATCCCACAGACAAGGTGGTAAATTCTTGACAAAGTCATAAGGAGTTTTGTCACACAAGCCTTCTGAGTAAGGGTACTCGTTTGCGAGAAAACGTTCAATCTCTGAATCGAAATCTTCGCTAACCACGATAGGCTCAGAGCTGGTAGGGGTTTTAGGTTTATTTCTCGCCATGCGAGAGATTAACCGAGAGTTTTTCTTGCCTTTAGAATTAGTATTAGCTTTAGCTTTAGGCCGATTGACTGTAGGCTTAGCAATTTCGACCTGTTTGGTCACAGACATGGGCAAGTTCGTAAGTGGGTCGGGTATAGGTTTGGGTAGCAAAACACTGTAAGGCACATGGGTAGGCTTGCTCTCGGTCACCATAGGCTTATCAACCTGTGGTGGGTTGGACTCTTCAAAGCCATTACGACTGAGAAAATCACCCCAACTGTCACGACGTAACCCCAACTCATAGACCATAATCATTTTAATTAACCCCAAATGGAAGAGACTTGTATCGGCCTGGCTGCGTTTGAACCTTTTAGCCATCTTAAACAGACTTCTATGTAGGTAGTGTGGCATATTGAGTTCAAAAACCATAAAAACCATCAATAGACGAAGGTGAAACAAGAAAACGAACCCATACCTGCCCTCGCAAGTAACGAATTGATTGATTATCATTAGCAGGTCGTGCCAGCGTTGTTTTAACATTTTTTCTAGCCATCCTTTGTCGCAGGGTTTCACCATTCGAGATTGGAATAGCAATGTCCACGGGACATCTTCCAATTTACAACTCTTCGACCACTTCTATCCTGTAGCAGGCAGACTGGTTGCCGAGCTTAGAAATTGTTCATTAATCTCTAGTTTCACATCTCCAATTTTGGCTCGGCAGCCATCGAATGATAATGCAAATTGTCGAGCCACGATAGGGTTAAAACCATCGAATTTCCTTATGAACGGGAGCCACCCGAATTTCTCCAAGTCGCTACAAGCGCCATCAAACATCAACAGTGCTTGGCAACCATTGGGCTCGGCCCTTACGACAGGAGCCATGGATTCCATGCATGGTAGGGTTTGGTTTGAACAATACAAAATGCAGGAGAAAACGATAGGGCTTAACAGTTGCAAGTGCCCAAAGGGGAATGAATCAATGTAGTGCGTGCGAAGGTGGTGGGATTATCACCGCCATGCAGTGTATTAATGACTGGGTACAATGCTGTTCCATCAGTAATCATAACGTTTAAAACACATTAATCGACCAACCCAAATCAGTGTATAACCATATCAATGTGCCATCCACCAAATGTAGAACCAACACCATATGTTATATTCATGCGCCAAGTGTATAGTTCAATCCAACATGAAATCCAACATTAACCAACGATCCATCGTATCAATCATATTAACAAACATTTAGACTAATGTTAATCCAATCGTGCCAATGTATAGTTTGAAACTATGATCGTTTAATGTAAAATCAACCTCACAAAACAATGCACCAAGCAACGATTCAAACTATAAAATTGAAATCTAAAAGATTAATCAATGCGCCTTTGTAAAAATCAAACCATTTCCATTTCATATCAAATCAAACTTATAATATTACCAATGCATTTGTTGCATATTCAAATGTTTATATTTCATAGTTTTTAGAACATTGCAACAAAAGATCTCATATAATCAATAAGTCAAGAGCTCATAGCAATAAGGATCAAAGCATATAAGACCAAAATCAATCATGACCTTTATAGGATCAAATGTAGTCAATAAATTTTCATGCTCAATGGCTTATTAATCCAATAAATCCAAATGCGCAATCAGAGTAAGAGTAGGCCAAGGGACATAGTTTGAAAGAAASTTTTGCAGTCATGTGATAAACCAATGGTAAAGTKCYTTTCAGAAAATTAATAAAAGACGACGACAGTCCAAACAACGATAGAGGGGTTTTCACACTTTCAGTTGTGAAAACTGAATCGAAACCAAATTGCACTTGTCGCAAAAATGAAACAAATKTCTAGTTGCACAATGCGACGATGACTTGTTGTTTATAAGACAATAGGTGTAGGCATCTTTTTAGGGTAATTAAAAAAAATAATTGGCTGCCAACACCTTCATATTCATATTTTCTGGAAAGTGCATCAACAACCACATTGTCTTTTCCTTTCTTGTAAATGATCTCATAATCATTTCCAAAGAGCTTAGTCACCCATTTTTGTTTCTCTAGGGAGAAAATGCGTTGTTACAAAAAATACTTGAGGTTTTGATGATCTATCTTAATATGGAAATGTTTCCCCAATATATAAGGGTGCCAAAGATCAAAGACATGCAAAATAGCCAACATTTCATTTTCATAGATTTATTTTCCCAAATTTCTCTTAGACATTTGTTTGCTGGTAAAGGCCAAAGGCCAACCCTCTTGCATAAGGACAACGCCAATTCCTTTCCCTGAAGAATCACATTCTAGGACAAAGGTCTTTGTGAAATCAGGAAGGGATAGGATTGGAGTGGTGCACATGGCCATCTTCAAGGTTTTAAAATCCTAAGTAGCTATTGGAGTCCAAGTGAAAGGATTATATTTAAGGATTGCAGTGAGAGGTGTCACAATCTTTCCATAATTCCTAAAACAATTGCGATAATAACCAGTTAAGCCCAAAAATACATGCAAGCTTTTGAGATTCTTTGGGTGAGGCTAATATTGCATAGCTTCAATATTTTTAGGATCCACCCTGACGTCATCCTTGCCAACAAGATGACCCAAGTACTCGAATTCTGGGGCGCCAAAAGAAAATTTAGATTATTTTAGGAAAAGTTGGTGTTGAGAGAGTATATGGAGAAATCGATCCACATGAGTAAGAGGGCATGCCCAGGTTTTTCTATAGATCAGGATATCATCAAAGAAAAATAAGACAAAATGATGGAGAAACGGATGGAAGACATGATTCATGGGCCTTTGGAAAGTGGAGGGAGCATTACACAATCCAAAGGGCATGATAAAAAATTCATAGTGGCCCTCATGAGTTCTAAAGGAAGTCCTAGGAATGTTTGCCTCTTTCATATGGATCTGGTGGTAGCCAAAATGAAGATCAAGTTTAGTAAAGAACTGGGCACCACTCGATTCATCCAAGAGGTCATCAATGATAGGAATGGAAAAATTGTCTTTAATGGTGAGTTTGTTGAGGGCACGGAAGTCAGGACACATGCGCCAAGAACTTTCTTTATTAAGTACCATGACCAGGGGAGAAGAGTAGGGGCTCGTACTAGGGAGGATAACACCTGCGTTGATAAGTTCTTGAACCATTTTCTCAATTTCATTTTTTTGGGAAAAGGGGTGACAATAGGGATGGATATTGGGAGGAAGGCTTCCTGGGACAAGGGGAATGCAATGCTCATGAATACCACGAGAAGGAGGGAGTCCCTAGGGAGTGGAAAAAACCACTTGATGTTTAGAGAGGATGGATTGGAGGTCCTATGACATAAAGGGTGTCTCAGTTTCTTGTATGGCATGGAGTTGGGAAATAATTCCATAATAACCTTTTTTGAGTAGCTTTTCATGCGATGGGAACTAATGATCTCTAGGGAACCAGAGATGATGCCTTGGAACTTATATTGTTGGCCCTCTTGGTCAAATTGCATGGTTAATTCCTTGAAATCCATGAGAATGGGACCCAAAGTCCTTATCCATTCTCTACCGAACATGGAGACACACATTTTCACAATGCCCTCCACATTTCATGGACCCACCATTGGAAATCATGATTTGGAAATTATTGACTGCACGGATATAGAAATTAGTTTCTTGGGAAATGCGGTGATGAATAAAATTATGGGTTCTTCCACTATCAACAAGAATGATGACCTTCCTATGCTTGATGTAACCAATTATCTTGAGGGTTTGGGGAGAAGAGAATCCAGTGAGATCATTTAGGGAAATGACCGGTTCTAATTCGGTAGGGTCTGAGGGAGGGGTTATGTCACTGGGTTCAGGTGACATGGACACAAGGGGAGCCTCAAAATCCTATGAGATGGCCATAAAAATATTTTTTTCCTTACACTTGTGTCCCGGAATTTTTTTTTCATCACAATTATAACAAAGACCTTTGAGTTGGAATTCAACCATTTCGGCCCTGGTCAATTTTTGGATATTTAGTGGAGTAGAAGGAGGAATGGGATTTACTCGTTTAGTGCGAGGAATAAAGGAGGGTTTTCAGTTTTGAGAAGAGACAACCTGTTGTGATTCCTTATCTCTTTTAGTATCCTCCACCCAACTCTAAATCCAAGCCATGAGGACATGGGCACAAATCTCATCCTTGAGGCCACTGATAAAACATTCCTCGAAAAAAGCATCAGACATGCCCTCTATATGAAAAGATAGTTGCTCAAAAGAAGCTATAAAGTCTTCCATTGTGCCAGATTGTTTCAAATTTTTTAAATGGTCCAAATAGTTGGTGTCAGTGTCAAAGGGTTCATAAATCTCTGCCACAAAGTGTGTCCAAGAAACATACCCTTGGCGGGCATTTTTTCTCCATTGCCAATGTTCTTGATCTAGATGGAGAACACCATACCAGAGTTTTTCCAACTCATTCATAATGTCATACAAAGATAAATAATGTTCGATTTGAGTTACCTAGCTAGTGGGATCCAAGCCATCAAATTTGGTCACATCCACACACAAAAGGCGTAGGTCACGCTGAAAGTGATGGGGCTGAAAATTTTGGGAATGAGAGGAAGTTTCACCTTTGGTATGCAAAGGTGGGTCAGATAAGGGAGGATCTGTAAGGATATGAAGCTTGGTGTAGATCATCTTAGTGACAGATTCAATCTAGGTAGTAATTTCTTGTTTTAGGTCTTGTTTGAGTTCCTTGATTGAGGTTGCGATGGAGGAATGCATGTTTTTATTGATGGTGGAACTATTGGCACTTAGCTGTCTCACTTCTTGTTGGGTCTCTGTGAAATTATAGTTCAAGGTATTGAAGCGAGCTTCCAAGTCTTGGCTACGGGTATGGGACATGATGATGAGGGAACCGAAAAGGGGCGGGTGGGGTCGCACAAAAAACAAAAAAAAAAATGGTGAAAATTGATAGGTATGAAGGTCGATCTATATACATGTTTTGTCTAATGTGCTGCCACTCGAAGGGGTACCAACAGGGGTTACAAGGGTGGCCAACATATGTGCACTTACGAACCACTTTTATTTCCTACATGTATGAATCCCCGACCGTGGGTTTATGCATGTAACGACAGATATCTGTAGATTAAATACATCGGAATACTTCGCTACCTTGAAAAAAATTAACCCACAATTTTCTATCGAGGAAGGTGCTTTGATACCACTTGTAATACTCCAGATACAAAAAAGTATGCATAATAGAAATAAATAGCTAGAAATGGTATATGAACAACAATATAACTAGAACAACACCACAATAATACCAAAATGATACTAGAATAACACTAGAAAGAGCACTTTGATTACTTAGAGAAATGTTCACTTGCCTCTTCGGGGGGGCAACCTCCAACAGAGAAAAGCTCTATTACAATAATATCCAAGACAAAAGTTATCATACCCTTGATTCCTATTTGTACTAAATATTTCTATCAAAAGAACCATCAAGAGGAAGATCCTTCTAGAAGTAGAATCTTCTATTACCTCTTCATACATTGGAATTATTCTTCCTTATTACTAGGCCTTATTAATATTGACCTTTATTACATCGAAATATATTATTCTACCTACGTGAGGGGTTAGGTCCCTAACAATTTTCCATTTGTCGGGTAATGGATAATCTACTTGTATGACATTATCAAGTTTTGGAATTGTGTCATATTTTTCTTTAAGAGTTTTCTCGTCTTGAGCTTGATCTACTTTATATGCATATCTTTTATTATTATATTGCTTATTATAAGTTTTACCCTCCAATATCCTATCATTAACTTCATCAATTTCAGGATCAATATATTCATCATCTTTCTTGCTTGGTACTTCAAATTTTTGTTTCCATATATTTTTATTATAATTGTTAGGGTTTCCTATATTTAAGGATTGCATTGGTTATCTACATTATTTGGTTTTATGACCATAGTTGTTTTATTTTTTACATTCAATATTGAAGTTTTGGAAAATATCAAATGAGTTGTAGTTTCTCTTCTCTGTATTGTACCTATTGTTCTTATATCTTTGGACATTTTTTTTATTGTATTGTGCATAAGATTTGCAGTGTACTGTCTTATGACCAAATTTATTACAAGAGTGACAATATCCAATAAATAGATATTTATTAGGGGGATTCCTTCCGATGATTGTATTCTTACTGTCATTTTTTACTTTAGTAGGGAATGCTGATTTATGTTTATGTGGAACAATTTTCAAAGGTATCATATTTTCTTTATTATCTTCTCTTCTCGAGGAGCCCTTTAGAGCATCTGCATAAATGATTGGCCTTTTGACAGATCCTTGTGATGTAGAATTTGAGTCTTGGGTGTATCCCAAACTAGTCTTGTTGTTTGGTGACCTCTGACTACTAAGAATTTAATCAAAGATCTTTGAACTATTTCCATATTTTTATCCCTTCTTTTCTTTCTCAAACTCACTTTTCATCAACTTAATCTCAGCTTCTAGTTTCTCACATACTTGTTTCTTATCACTAAGTTGTTTTAAAATGACTTCTTCAATTTTATTAGCTTCTAGGAGCTGGGATTTTAAATCACTGATGATATGCTATGATTTTTTGATAGTTGTTAATGCATCTATTTCTTTTGATTGATGTGATTCTTCAAATTCTTGAAGTTGTTCCCTAAGTAGCTTGTTCTTCTTTTTATAATTTCTTAGTTCCTCTAGAGCACTAATCAATTCTTCTTGTAGGTTCACTTCTCCTTCAAATTTATAATTTTCTTCATCATCTACATCATTATTTTGAGTATTCAGTCCCATAAATAGCAACTCTTAATTCTCATCTTCACTCATATCTGAAGAGTTGATGTATTTTTTAGAGTAGAAGTTGATGTATTCATTCCCATGATCTCTGCTTCGTCTGGAGATCCATCTTCAACAAGATGTCGAAGTCCCAAAAATGGTCAAATATGACCAAGTGTTCCTCAAAACGTGGTTAAGGGCCAACAGGCCCCCAACACTCACCTGTGACTTGTCCCAAGTCACTTTGGTCTAGGCAATTCTGCTTCGAATGCCTCGATCTTGGCTCGAGCTTCTTCGCTCTGCTGCAGTGCTACTACTTATTGCTTAGTGAACTCTTGAATAAGTGCATCATTGACTGGTCCTTCGAGGGGTTGTTCTGGTATACTCACAACCTGTTCAATTTCTACTCCTTGGCTTTCAAGTTCAGTGAATAGTTGACATGCCTTTTCTTGCACTGGTTGAAGTCATTGAGAGACTTCCATTACTTTACTCTAGAGTGTGCATACTTGTTGCTGGGTCATGCGTTGCTATGGAAACCTCTTCATTCTCTCAACTGGTGACAAGGCCTTTAGTTGCACTTGTAACGTGTCTGCCTACTGTTGTGCGTGTTGGAGTTGTGACTCTAATGCCTGTAATTATGGACTTTCTGTGAGGATTTCATACATATGGGTTTTTCTGGAGCTCAGCTACTTGTATTCCAAGGAAAAATAATTTAGTCAGCCAACTGCACTTCGGGCATTGGCCTCTCTTAGGTCTCTTATTTCTTGAGGTGTCTCAAGCATAGTGCGAAGTTCCAGGTCTGCGATGCACTACTGAAGTTGCTGGATCACTCCTTCCAGTTGTGCCACTTGCTGTGGAACTCGTTCTTCTATCTAGACTTCGAGGAATGTCATAGAGAAAAGTGCTTTGTGAATCTATTCCTGTACTTTGAGTTTCTTTGCGAGCAACTGTTCCCTGTCTTTCTGTAGCGCTGCTTTCTCTTTCTCCCACTTTTCTTGAAGAGCTAGTTTTTCCTGTTCTGCATTACTGTGCTATTATAGCATATATTTATGTGCCTATGACAAAGCTTGGCTATCTTGTACTGTCTCTTCTTGAGCTCGTAGAAGGTGAGCTTCAAATTTATTGGCAATCTGGTGCAGTTAGGCTGGCTCATCTCCTGGTTCTTCTATTCCACTTGTCGAGGGTGTAATAGAAACTGCGTGGCTAGATTGTAGTGCCTTCTGCACTTCTCGAAGTTCTCCCTTGATTCAGCTGAATGCCTTCTCTTGCTTCGCTTCTTGATTTTCCGTGATCTCCAATGAAGCATCATTCAACGTAGCGACTAAGAAGTCAAAATGGTCTGAGGTGAGGGTAGTCTTAAACGTAGCCTTGGTGGCTCTGCATTTCTTTTGGGATGAAGGCTTTGGCGGGGTAACCTTCCTTTTCTTGGTTGGATCCTTTTAGTCTCTAGGCAGAGTAACTTCACCTTTGTTTTTCTCGACTTCCATGCCACCTAGTTCTCCACCATGATCTCCCTATTCAGGTGAGGTCGAGGATGTCTCCACTGATGTGCTATGGACATCATACACTTTGTCATTTTTCTTCATTTTACTTGGTCCCGGTGTGTCCGACATAGTGTCAGGGATATCCACATCGGACATCTTTGCAGGGTCCGCTGGAACAAGGAGGTCTACCGACCATTCCTTGGTAATCTCCTCCAAGTCATCTTCTGTCAATTTGTAATATGACTGGAGCTAATGTTTATGCTCATCAGCACGCGCTATAATGTAGGTGAAGTGGAGGTCCGCACTGAACTTCATCAAGGGTATAAACATGTAAAGTGTGTTCGGGGTGATGCACAGTGTAGACTAGATTGCAATCTTTAACTGGTTGTAATAGGCATGGAAGACGACATTGCACTGCCACTATTTTCTCATGTCGCTGGAATACCACAATGTACAGAACTTCGCAGCCAGTGGTTCGAAAGGTTCTATATCTGGGAAAGTGGCACCTTTTGGTAGATCCCAGGCAATGAAAGTGATCAATATAAGAATCCAACCAAAATGGAAGTCATATCCTTGTTCTTGCGCTTCTCTGCAATCAATCTCTAGTTGGTTGACAAGGTACTGCACTCAGTTCATCTGTAATCCTTATGCACACTTCCCTGTGAGGTTGACCACGAATCCGGTCAATTGAGTTGGTCTATTCTTATGAACTAACTTGCCCGCGATCAACTGACAGGCAAGGCTCACTACACCACTCTGGATAGAGGCTACCTTGTAGCCTCGTGTTCCCTTCTCAACATCACCATAGGTTTCCTTAATTTTTTTTCCTAATGCTCGGTCGAAGGTCTTGCCAGGGTAGAACTCCTGTGGTTCAAGGCCTTTCATGCTAAGCCCTATGATCTGATTGATCAAGGTTGGATCCACAGTGATGCATCGGTTTAGCCATAGGTATCCTCCGTGATAGCGATTTAAAATCAAATTTACACACGCATTCACCTTCTGGTGTCGGCCAAAGTGCGGAATCTTCATAACATTCAGCAATGTAGACTACGCAAGGTTTTGGGTCTAAGACTGTGGGACGATCCTCGAGTTCTTTCCCTTCATATTCGTTAGATACTTGTGTGGGGAAAGAATACTATATAATTTCCTATCGCCAAGGTTGAAGTCACTAAAATTCAACGCTGTGAGCTTGTCTTGATCGACTTGAATTGTGCGCACTCCTTTCGGAAGGTATGCAATGATCAAAGTATACTCAAAGTCTCTGGGTACACTGTCGCGGTTAATTCCACCACTCAGAGGTGGTATGTAAGTTGGAAGAATGCGTGGAATAATCTTGGCATTCGCAATGTCGTCTTTGTGCTTTGTTCTTGTCTCTGTCATGGTTCGAGAAGGTCCTACTCTGTGAGCAGTTGAGGGAAAATCTTGGATTCCTCCTGTTGATGATTCTTGCACACTTGCAGACATCCTTCTTTTTGACATGACTCTCTCATCCATTAAGTCAATCAGAATGTCTTCGATCGCTTTCTCTACTCTGCTAAGCTCGTCTGACATACAAGATCAGGGGCGATTAGATCTAATGTGAACTAGATTTAGAAGCTGTAGTGGAGGGTACGAGAACAAGGCGATGATCACAGTGAAAAATAATCTCAGGCTGTGGGCTAAAGTTCTTAGTTAGAAAAAGGTATTCTCTGGTCATGGTGCAAAAGACTAAGTAAGAAAGTTAGCAACCGCATGCTTGCAATGGGTATGAGATGTCATTAACTCATGTTCTGTCCATTTATGGTGAGGTTTGATGGTCTAGTGGCGAATCATCAATGATTTTTGACTCGTTCAGAGAGACACTCGAATGGTTATATCATATTCCAATGGATATATTGCTTTGCCTCGGCGAAGTGGCCTATGTCACTGGTCTGATATCTTGACGAAGTTCAATTTCTGCGAGTTTCCCATTCAGCGAGGTCCCCTATGAAATATTATGTAGTCTATCGATCTTTGCTCTCGTTTTACTTAGTTTCCTAGCCTTTTTTCCAGTGAGCTTCGTCTCGGGGATTCTCTTTCCATTTTGATTCTTATTTTCCTTGAACATAGGTACTTCGCGCTCCTTAGATTCTCTCCTGAGACCCAAGGGTAATAATTCTTCTTTTTTCTAGAACATGTGCTTCGGGATTCTGTGATCCTTCTAACATTCTTTCAGCTTCGACATCTGGGCCTCTAACGATAAGTGGCTTCAATCTGTTCTCCTGTTCTTCAATCAATTGCACAATACTTTTGGTCATGAAATCTGTTAACTCTTGTCTCTGTTGTTATAAAAAAATTTCTTCTTCTTCCTTTGTGGCTTTATCTCTCTTAATACAAGGTTTTCTAAGTAACATAGTAAACGGGGTGTTTCCCTCAATAAAATTAATAATCTCAAAATATTCTTCAATTGAAGTTCCATTGATTGTTATAGGTATCTGAGCGAGGTTTCCACATAACATTATCGATTTTCCTCTTAATAGTCCTATTCCTCCTAGTGAAGGAATCATGGCGGGCTTCCCTATAACTTCCCAAGTTATTTATGGCATGATTTTCACTTGTGTTTCCTTGTCAAGAATACAGTCTATGTCGAAGTCCCCTAGTCTTTCTTCAACTTGTTCCTTTTCTTTGAAGATCTCCGGTAATCAGACATCTTTATGTTCTTTCAGGGTTTCTTTCATCTGCATCAATACTTTCTCTGATTCTTTCTGAGATTCAACTATTTCTGGAGCTGTCTTAGGTTTTTCTTCTTTTAGATTCATTCTTTCAAGCTTAGAAATCATTCAAGGGAAATTCAACACTTCATGGTCCAAATATTTGCAACATAGACAACTAGATTTTCCACCCAGGCATTCCTTAGCTAGGTGGCCTAGTTTTCTGGAACTGTAACATAGGGTTAATCCTCTCTTTCTTGTGAATGATCCCCAACCTCTTCTCTAATGCGCATTAGAATCATGGTAGCTATCCTGCAAAAAAATATTTCTAGGATCCTACATCCATTGGTTAGTCCAAACATTCTTTCTATACATAGGTATAACATATTTATCATTATTCTTACCAAATCTATCCATAACAAACCTTCTTTCATCTAACAATGCTCTAGTTTTCAATCTAGGACAGACTCTATCAAGCATACTTAGATCCATATTTTAGAAACATTTTTCTTTTTCACTTATCTTACTTTTACAGAGCATAAAGCTTCCAGATCTAAAAACTTTTATCTGTTCTTACCTCTATCAGAGCACAGAGCTTACAGATCTTACCTCTTTCTGTAGATATGACATCTTTTCTTTGGAAACTTCCACTTTAACCTTTCTTAGAGAACAAAGTGTTCAGATCTGACTTCTTTTCTTCAGATCTATCCTTCCTTCTTTAGCACAAATATTATCAAATCAAATGGAGTATTGTGCGTTAGGGCACAGTTCCACGCATAGAGCTTCCAAGTTTCAAGATGAATCTTTGCACCAAGCTTCTTCTTTCTCATTTCCCAACAATCATAGTTTCAGGTCCCAACAATGGAACCATTTGTTGGCACAGGGACAGACCCAAGGTTCAACGCTACAACAACGCACCAACAAAACCCTAATTACCAGCGCTTTCGGCAACACCTGCGAAGCAGATGAAGTCTCACCCGAGGTAGAGGCAGGGGTGGTTGCAGGACTTAGATGTCTGCAACCTTAGCTGGGACACATATCTATGATTCTAACGCTTAACAGAGTGCTTAGAAATTAACCTTCATCAATATTCAGTTCTTAGTAACAACGCAAATGTACCCTAATTACAGAGTATCGAAGTATGCAACCAGATCCATCATCTAATAACACTTAACATAACATGAACATATTAGATCTAGCATATTCAAGCACTAAGAACATCCATATAGGTCAGATCTAGCATTCATTCACATGATTAGGCACAAAGAAACATTAGATCTATCTAACATGCATCACATATAAATACATCGATGCATCGCACAAAGCAGAGAAACACAACATGTACGTGGTTCACCCCCACCCTGGGGCTACATCCACCAAATCTTCTTCTTTATTAATGTCTTCAATTGGTTACAAGACACAATCATCAAAAACCCTTATGCGCATAGGAAATAATATCTGCTCAGCTCGTTATATCCTTCTTCCCTACATCGTAGCACAAATCCTTCTATAATCTCTACAATAACTTGCACTTAGCTCTGTATCCCTTCTACAGTCATGTATAGATCACTACTAGCACTTATATTATAACACATAGATAGGCTACCATCCCTTACTTACTTTACCTAAACATCTATTTATACATACAAAAGTGTGCCTAAGAGTGGGTGAACCCATGGGCCGACATCCCTTTCCCATTACATTGTCCCAAAACCCAAAAAGGGGCATGAAAGTGGGCCGAGATCCCATGATCTCTGCTTCGTCTGGGGCTCCATCTTCGATAGGTTGTCGAAGTCCCAAAAATGATCAAATATGACCAAGTGTTCCTCAAAACTTGGTCAAGGGCCAACACTACCTACACTGAACAATGATGCTTTGTAGTTAGACATTCCCTCTTGTTAGTCCATCTTCAGGATATACCTTTCAGTTGTTTAAACATAGTTGAAGGAAGCCGCTCTGATACCCATTGTTGGAATACTGAGAGGGGGGGGTGAATTGGTATTACCCTTTTTCAAAAATTAGCAATTACTTTTATATTTTGTTAATTACAACAATAGATCAACAATATACTTGTTTGTAAAATCAATTATATAAATATAATTAATAGGAATTACAAAGATTTTATGAAGAATAGTGAAGGACACCAATCCTTTCTAGAGTACTAACTCTAGGAGACAAAAATCCCCTTCTTATGGGAACCAACCCTAGGAAGCACCAACTCCCTTGTATTTTAGGGCACCAACCCTAGGAAGCACCGACTCCCTTGCCTTTAGGGAACAAACGCCAGGAAGCACCAACTCCCTTTCTTTTAGGGCACCAACCCGAGGAAGCACCAACTCCCTTGTTTTTATGGAACCAACCCCAGGAAGAACTAACTCCCTTGTTTTTAGGGCACCAACCCTAGGATGCACCAACTCCCTTTTATTTACTTAGTAAATGATATGAATCCTTTTGTGCTCCTCCCTTTCACCCTCACTTCATAAGAACCATTATTTCTTCTTCTAGGACTCTTATTCTGCTTTTCTATTCTGATATAGAATACAAAGACAACATCTTCTCACCATTCTTTCTCGTTTATATAATCTTCCAACTAGTGTGAACTATAAATCATTGTGTCCCTTTGTTTGGACCATCACACCACTTCATTTTAAATTAACAATAATATTTATTATTATTCAAACATTATTGTGAAGGATTTTAATTTAGTGAGAGTGATTTTCATAAATCTATCACAGGTATGGATTGACTTCTTTCAATTTGATTCCATGTCTCTACAAATATTGCAGAAATTGAATTCTACAGAGATGCTTCCTTCAAACCATTTACATGTGACCATATGCACAAAACCATGGGCTTATAAATTTAAGCGATGTTCCCAACGCTTCATGTCTTATGTGTTCGTAACCCATGACCGAGGACTAGAACCTAGTTCTCTGGTACTTCGGCTTTTGGGTGATTTATCTCTCATCCAATATTCCATATTTTTAACTTCCCAAAGTGGTTACCTCTCACAAGGGTCGATCTAATGGTTAGCATGAATCCTAGAACCAAATCAATGGTCTAGCTTCAATCCTTACTTATCCTTCCACTGCTTAATCCAAAGGCTATGAATTAATCAAAGGTTGATATGCACATCCACTATTTACTTCAGGACTTCGGGACTTCAGGGGTTTGAAGGTATGGGTAATTGTTGTTCCAATTTCCACCAGAGTTGGTCAACACCGAAGTGGTCAACATGGGAGTGATTTCGTCATATTTCCACTACGTTTTGATCTAACGGTCATTTGAGAATCTAGAGTATCTTAGATCAATGGTTATAAGTTACTTCATCTTTTGACACTTCGTTTAATTATTGATTTCCCTCGAAGAAAAAACTCTCAGAGTGACGCAACTTGATGACATCACTGCTGAATTGGCACTCCCTGAGTGGCTTCCACATGTCACTTAGATTTGCAACTTACGTGTACCTAAAATTCCAACTGGACCTTGACACTTGTCATGATTTTATTTTTCCACGTGTGCTTTTGACGTGGTCTTTACGGACGTGGATTTCTAGATGTGTCACATGTCCTCCTCCTGGATATAACCATCGTAGTTTCATCTTAATCCTTGATCCAACGACAATGATTAGTTCTAGATCAACGGTATAGATTCATTTTGGCCTTAGAGAATTTGGGTTATTCACTCCCACTTCCCAACTCTCCCGAAGTGAGATTCCTCGAATAAACCTAGAGTTTATTGACTTCATCTAACGATCCATCTTTGACGTGAAAATCTTAACATGATCCAACGATTATCATGATTTCGGCTATTCGGTATCTTGTGAATCCTTGATACAAAGACTATGATCAGTTGTAGATCAATGGTCTAGATTCATTTCATCCTTCGAGACTTTAGGTTATTCGCTCCCACTTCCCAATTCTCCCGAAGTGATATTCCCCGAATAAACATCGAGTAACTTGATTTCATCTAATGATCCATCTTTGACGCGAGAATATTAACACGATCCAACGATTGTCAGGAATTCGGCTATTCGTGACTCCGGGGCTCTAGGGTTCCGGGGTAGTAGAACCGATTCCAACAATAGATATATTGGCAGGTGACGATCAATGGTCAATGTCTATTTCGGAACCGAAACTTGCACGATCATTAACTCCAACCCTTACATCTCGCAATGGTTCCTCATTGTTGATATGCCCTTACCGATATTTGATGTTCAGGATTTAATAGGATGTTGATCCGACGATCCTCCTCTGTAACTCTTAGATTTGACGGTCCTGGTTTGTCCCAAAATGTTTCTTAGATCGGACGAATCATATCCTTCCTTGAACTAAATAGATGGAAAACCTCCTGAAGCTCCTGCTTCAGATCTTTTCATCGTTATTTCTCTTGATCTTTTAATAATTGTTTGTGCATTCTTTTATGCACTGGTATTCATTCACTAACCATCCCGAGCTCTAAATTCCTCGTGCTTCGTTACGTTTTTACTCTTTCTGTACAAGGATATATGCATGCTATGATCTCGTGCAATATGATATGTTTCCTCTCTTGAGCTTAAGGTAGATTCCTATGAACCTCGTGCTATGTATTTTGTGAAAATTACTAAGTTATTTCTCCTGAGCATTTATTAATGTTTTTCTACGCCCTATTTGTCATTAATGACAATTCATCATAAAAACTCATTATCACATAACAATAACTTCGAATGTTGACATCAATGGAAACACAACAATGAAAATATGTCCAAGAGTCTCTCGCTCTGTCGTAGAATAGTTCATTTCTTCTTTATTGAGTTTTCGATCGGCGCATCCATTTGGGTGATCAACCATGTTATCATATGGCTAGGATAGGATTGATATGACATCAACATTAGATGCATTAGAATGGACATAGAACTTCCTTGACGAGTCTGGAAATCTTAGTATAGGTGATTCTACCAATTTTATTTTTAAGAGATCAAAATATTTATTACATTCTTTACTCCATTCGAAATCGACTTATTTTTTCAATAGCTCATCGATGGGGAAAGTTATGTCGGAGTAATGCCAAATAAATTTTCTGTAATATCCATTATGCCTAAGCAATATTTTGATTTGATTTTGATTGATTGGTGGTTTCAGGTCAAGAATAACTTTGATCTTGGACATGTCAACCTTGATTCCATATTTACGTGTAATATGGCTCAGTAGAATGCCTATAGGTGAGGAAAAGATGCATTTTTTTATATTTAAGGACAAGTGAAATTTGTTATATCTTTCCAACATCATTCTTAACCATTGGATGTGATATTTTAGTAGTTTGTAGATGGTCCAATCGTCAAAGTACACATCCATTGTTTTGTAAATGTATTATTGAAATGGTTTGACCACTATTTGAGAAAATACTATTGGGGAATTCTTGAGCCTGAATGACATTACTCTATATGAAAATGAACCAAATTTAGAAAAAAAAATTGTTTTCGCTTGATCTTCTTTTTCAATGTAGACTTGGTTATAGCCTGAGACTCCATCGATGAAATAATAGCATTCATGTATCACGACTTCATTAATGATCTCGTTGATGAATGATGTTGGGGATGGATCAATTATTGTAATCTTATTCATTCCTTGGAAGTTCACACATATTATAAGTTTCTTGGGGTCATAATTTTTAGGTTTCATGACCATCAGACTTTCCCACTCTAATTTGTTGATAGGATATATGATGCCAATAACTATAATTTATTCTATCTCTTTCTAGACTATGGGATTATATTTCTGTGCCAACTTGTATGGCCATTTTTTGATTGGCTTGGCCCCAACGATGAGGTCAATTTTCATCTCCCCCATATCTTGCACCAATCCTTTCAAGTCTTTATAATCCCATGCAAAAACATCATGATATTATCTCAATAGGTCAACTATATTTGTGGTTTGTTTTTCGAACCAATAGTCGCCTATTCTGGCTATTTTTGGTCGACCATCTATTGAGATGTCGAAATCCATAGTTTTGATATTTATGTCCATCCACTCAGGTGCTTTAGATTCATCTAATTGGCACTATCCTTCTGCAACCTTATTATAGATTAGGGGGAAGTCGGGTTTTTCTATGTCTTCCATGTCTTCTTTTTCTTTCTTAGACACCGAGTAAACTATTTTTACAATATCGTTTACTCTAGGATGCATTTTCTTCCATTGAAAACTTTTCCCTAGAAAACTTATGTTTTCCATATATATTCATTGAGTTGTTATACTGTATGGACTTTGTGTTGACACCAAATTGCAGGTCAAAGTCGATCCCATATCGACTTTCGCCTTTCCTCTCTTCTGAATCTCACTAGGGTTTGTTTTTTCAAGAAAAAAATTATTTCTTTTGTGGCCTCTCACAAATGTGCCTCCTCAGGGATGAATTTAAAATATCTGATGAAATTTTCTTTGATTTTATTCCAATTGAATGTGTGGCCACATGCTTCTTCAATTTTACACCACTTGTGTGGTATATCATCCAAGAGGTTTGGAAACATGTGTGGTCATACCATTTCATCCCTATAGCCAACTCTTCTCCAGTCATTCTCACATTTGTGTATGTAAGAAAGTGGGTCGAAACCATGTTTGAAAGTTGGGATGTCGATATTTGCTGAAAATTTCTTTCCCCTAAATGTTTCTACAAAATACAAGGTAGAAGTGTTCCATGTTTGTAGTCATAGTGCATGGGTTTCCCACCATTGGGTTGCCTGGACCGTGAAGGATTCAAATAATATTTTCACCCTCCCATGTTCTCTAACTAATTTTGATACTTCATCGACATGAGTTGTCAAAGAATTTATTTCACTAAATTGCAGGAGGAGTCTCATTTGTGTGTTAGTGAGGATTAGTGTTGGTGTTTGTTTTAAATTTTTATAAAGAATGATAGGGATTTCTTATAGGAAATGAGAACACTTCCATGTTAAACCTAGTAGAAGACATGAAGAAATATTTATCTTAGACAAGAAATTACATGAAAAAACAAACACATAGTAGATAAAGATTTTACCGTGGAAATCCAAACCAAAAAAACTAGAATTCCTTGAGCGTTCTTCTCTCTTATTGTCTTATTCATTCATAATAAAAGGTCACATGTATAAACTTGGTCCACACCTAATACACAATCGACATCATACCTTCTTTCTTTACACAAGAACAACCCTGCAGCTAGTTTGGCTTACATCTGCATGACCAACAACCTCTATGATCACATATTCAAGATTAGATTTTACAGCATTACAACATGCCTTATTTATAGGATTTATAGTAGGAAAACACCTAAATAAAAGGCACCCAAAAATGGTTACAGACCCACACATATCATTAGTTACAAATCCCATGAATCTAGGGATTTTTTTACAGTCGAATACCAAGTCAGATTACTAGTCGACTACCAGTTGGCCTTCATTCAGTCCTCAATCAGTTTCCACACACCCGATTGTTGACCTATTGTCGATTGACCTCTTCAAATTTACCCAGTCGATCCACCTCGACCTTCGAATTTTTGTTGATGTCTTTGACATTGTCTTTACTTGATCAAACCAACTCAACCTTCGAATTGATGTCAATTCCTTCGACTTCATCTTTACTCTGTCGAACCACCTCAACCTTCAACTTTGACTATCAGTTGATCCACCTTGACTATACTTTCACTGCAAAGAATATAACAACCCAACATTCTTCCACTTGTTGTTTTCTTTTCTGAAATTGGGATACCTTTGAACTCTCATTCACAGACCTAGGGAAGAAATGCCCATTGACTTTCTACACCAAGAGAACTTCACAACACTCACAGACTTGGTCAAAGAGGTTTCTACGTTTTCCAATGTTTCTACTTTCTCTAGCATCACCTTGTTTCTTTCCACCATGTCCCCCAGTAAATGGTATTGTAAATCAATGCGCTTAGTCTTAGAATGACAAGTAGGGTTCTTTTCCATAAATATTTATCTTTTACTATCGCAACTTATCTTTACATATATCTTCTCAAACTTGATTCCTAAACACAATATTTTTGGCCATACTACTTCTTTTCTTCCATGAGTGGTTTCCATGTATTCAACTTCTTTTGTTCAAGGGGATAAGACCGTCTGTCACTTACTCATCCAGTTGATTTTTCCACCAAACATTTTGAGCACATATCCATTGGTCGACCTCCATCAATCCAGATCTCCATCCCACTTGGCGTCAATAAAGACATGTACATTTGATTCATTGTCACCTCCAAGTTTTCCTTGATAGCATATAACATAATATTTTGTGCCACACAAATACCCGAATACTTTCTTGACATTTTTTAGTGCTCCTTCCTAGGTGTCGACATGTATTTACTCAACACTCCCATTGCATGGGCAATGTATGGTCAAGTGCATACCATCGCATGCATTATACTAGCAACAACACTTGCATAGGAAACATGTGTCATGTCCTCTATTTCCTCATGTGTCCTTGGACATTGTTTAGTAGTTAGCCTTTCTCCCATAGGAATTGGTACCTTCACAGGTTTGTAATCCTGCATGTTGAAACATTTCAAGATTGTTTCAATATACTTCATATGGTTCAACCCGATATTTCTAGATGCTCGATCTCTCTTAATATCCATTACTAGAATGAAGTTCACTGCACTGATATCCTTCATGTCGAACTTGGAGGATAGCTTCTTTATCACCTCCTTTATTGGGTCCATGATGTTTCCAATCAACAACATGTCATCGACATAAAATGATACATATATGAAATTCCCACCTTCTTCTTTGGATTATATATAGTGATTAGCTTTGTTTATCACAAACCCAAAACTAAGGATGTATGTGACGAACTTTTGGTACCACATCCTTGGTGATTGATTTAGACCATAAAGGGATATTTTCAGTTTGCACACCAAATATTTTTTTCCCTTTACTAAAAATCCTTCAAGTTATTTCATGTATATTTCCTCTTCTAGGTCCCTGTGTAGGAACATTGTCTTCACATCTATATTTTCTATTTCTAGATTTAATGTTGTAGTCAGAGACATTAGTACTCTAATGGAAGTTAATTTTATGACAGGCGAAAAAATATCACTGAAGTTAACTGTAGTGTACCTTTTTGCTTACCGAGGCTTTTAACGCACTATGTAACAATCTGTACACACTTTTCACATAACACATACAGTCCAGTATATACTCCACATGCATTTAAACAAGTAAACACATTCTACACAGAGTATTCATATGATTTATTTCCATAATTAACAATCAATAACACTTCATACTAATTCATATACACAACGAAAAACATGATAATATATACAACACAGTCATGCCAAAATGTGATAAGAACATAGTGAGATACTTATCTTGCAACAGTGGAGAAATCCACCAACCAAATGTAGGCCTTCCACGAACCTCCCAGCTGTAGACCGCACTGCTCCTCAACTCCACAGTGGGTCACCCCTGAGTTGGGACTGAGCTCCACCCCAGGGCAAGGAATCCTAGGCTAGGCTAAGGTTACAGGGAAAACAACACAGGAATATCTGGAAGGATGCTTCCCAAAGATGCCATCTTATGCCCACTACTACCAGACTCTCATTCCCCACATGCCTGTTCCACCCGGGAGTATACACCTTCACACGTACAGTCCATCGGTGCTAACCTCCCTCTCCGGGTCTCGAAAAAAGGCTGGATCAGGAAGTCTCAGAGTCTGAAGCTGGTGCTGGACACTCTCTGGAAGAGACCGCTTCCCAACAAACTCTTTCACCTGGAAGGAGTTGCTCACAGGCCAACAAGCCTCACGCAGTCCAGAACTGTGTGCCACAACAAACACAAGGTAAACAAACACAAGCTTCCCAAGAACCGGGTCAGCAGTCACAGGATGTTCTCACGGTCAAGATTTCAGAACAGGGTTCCATGCACAAGCTCGCTCAGCTTTTCCTGGAAAACAGAGACTCTTCCCCGAGATTGACATGGACATTTCATTCGGGGAATGCACACACTGGTTTTCTCTCACCCACAGACTCCCCGGCTTGGAACAAGGTAAACACGCATTCCTCAGCACCCCTCATAGGATTCCTCTCTGTAACAGACATACCCGAGGTCTCTTACAGACTGGTTCCTACCACTCCTGCTCAAGGCAGTCGGGTCGAATGGAATGCGAGAGATCCCCTCCCATGGCTATTCCTTTCTGTTTTATTTGCATGCGTCAGGGTGGACATTTGTCACCCTAGAAATTGCATGTGTTCCATCTGCATGCCTCCCTATACACGCCTTTCCTTTTTGCTAGGAACTTAGGATAAAATAATATGCACATGGCTTTTTAGGAAATAGTATTAAAATATTATTCCAGGCCTAAGCCCCCCCTAGGCTTAGACCCTAGGCTCAGCATTCAGCCCCTTTCCCACCTTCCAGCCCCTAGTTCCTTTCCCACTCTGTGGACGCTCAGTCCCCCTTCACTCATTCATCGTGGTCAGTCTGCACCTGGCAGTGTTTATATTTTATTGATTATTCTGCATACATAAAAGTACAACAACAGGCTCCTGGCCTTCAAACACTTAGGCTTCCTGGCCTAACAAACACATAAGCCTTTCGGCTTATACAAAACTTGGATCACCATCCTATAGAACACATTTACAATTCATTGTATATATCATGATCTGTAACAAGGCTCGACCTTGGGGACACTACAATCCCCCTCCCTTATTTTTTCACTGTCCTTAGTGCAACTTTACATCGCATCTGCAAGTTCTTCAAAATTTTCAAAAAGGTGTGGGTACTCTTCCCGCATAACATCTACATGCTCCCATGTCGCGTCTTCAGGACTGTACCAGGTCCACTGGACCTTTACAAGCTTTATAGCTCGATTCCAGAGCTTTTTTCTTTTCCTGTCCAATATGCGCACAGGATGCACTTGCAAGACACCTTCTGGTTCCACCTGAATCATAGTCCAATCGATAACATGATTAGCATCAGGTACATATTTCTTAAGCAGTGAAACATGAAACACATTATGTACATTCTTAGATGCAGGTAATGCAAGCATGTACGCAACTGGCCCAATCCTTTCCAGGATCTCAAATGGCCCACAAAATCTTGCTGCCAACTTGGCACAACTTCCCAGCTTCAGGGAACTCCTATTAGTTTTCACTTTCAGGAAAATATGGTCACCCACTTTGAATTCTCTATGGGTTCTGTTACTATCAGCATAAATTTTCTGCCTGTCCTGGGCAGCTTTCAGATTCTGTTTGATTTTTATCATTTGATCTTCCATCTCTTTGAGTAGTTCAAATCCAACTACTACTCTGTCAGCTGGATTATCCCAGCTCATTGGAGTGTTTCACTTTCTTCCATAAAGTGCTTCGAATGGGCTCATCTTCAATGATGCATGGTACCCATTATTGTAGGCAAATTCTACCAAATGCAGGTAGTCTTCCCACCTTGATGGTTTATCCATCACATACATTCTCAGCATGTCTTCGATTACTCGGTTTACTCTCTCTGTCTATCCATCAGACTCGGGATGATATGCTATACTGAAGTTCAGATTTGTTTCGAATCCTTTGAACAGTCCTTTCCAGAAATTCGAAGTGAATTTCGGGTCCCTATCAGACACAATTGTCTTAGGAATTCCATGCAAGCGTGCAACTTCTTTTAAAAAGATATCAGCAACCTCTGCTGCTCTGTGGGTGGTTTTTAGTGGAACAAAATGGGCAGCTTTAGTAAGCTTGTCCACCACCACCATGATTGAATCATGTTGCTTGCTTGTTCTGGGCAATCCTGTGATAAAATCCATTGTTACCATGTCCCATTTCCACTCAGGAATAGGTAAAGGCTGCAA
>ML806556.1:168675-190607 GCA_009831015.1 Picea engelmannii | reverse complement strand
ATTAACTACTAATAATGTATTTGAGAGTGCATGAATACTACAATGTGTTCTTGGTGTACTATTATTGACTCATACACAAAGATAAACAAACTCTTTAAATGTAAATGATTTAGGGAAATCATTGTATATTCGACATAATACAAAACAAAAAATTTAGAAAGAAAACAAAAAAACAAATGAAGAAAATAAGACATAGTTCATGGAGAGAGTACACTTATTAGTCCCTCTGAAGGCTTAGAGGGACTATAGCAATTGATAATTCATTGAATTCATATTAGTTTGTCCTTTGACTAAAAATATTTGCATAATATCTATTGTTGGAACTAGGGAACTAAAAACATTGATTTTTATATAGTAAAAAATACCATGTATGTCATAATCTGATTGGATAACAGATTGGAGGTCTTATTTCCAGCTTCACTATTCCCAATGTTTGATATGTTAACATATCCAAAGTTTTTGATCATATACGGTCTTTCTGAGTTTTTATTTTTTTCTTGAAATGTTTGGATATCCAAAGTTTTGAAGATAGAGAGTCAGGTTTTTATTAGTTGACTTCATATTAGTTTGTCCTTTGAATACTTTTTTTTTACATAGCCTCTATTGTTCGAACTATTGTTACTAATTTTTTTTTGGTCATAAAATAATTAAATAAATGTTTTTTGGTACGTAAGAGACCTTCCACACTGCATTCTTTCTTAAATGTTTACAGAGAAGTTCTGACAGACTTAAATGCTTACCTAATAGGCCTCACATCCTTAAATGTTTACTTAATAGGCCTGTTACAATACATTTTCTTCCGTTTTTGTTTTATATGCGATGTTCTCTGTAGTGAATATGGGCAATATTTTTCTTCAACGACGTTGCTAGTTCACTGGTTCATGCTTGCTTCTTTCTTGTTCACTGATTTCTTATTTTCCTGTTGTTGTTATTCTTGTTTGCCTGTTGGTCTTGTTGCAGTTTTCATGCTTGGGATTTTGCAATTGTGATTGGAACTTCCCTTCTGTCGTTCCCCATTGACGTGCGGGTTTGGGTGCTGTGTTTAGCTTCGGTTTCTATTTGCAGTTTGCAGGTGGGAAATTCGACTACTGGGGATGCTTGAGTCGAAATCCTCTTGCAAAACATCTTTGTATGTGAGGAGAAAATACGATTTCCTTTTCCTGAGCGTCACTATGGCTATGATGGAGGTAGGTTCTGTGTCAAACATTGGCCTTCTATCGTTCCCAGTTGACTGGCGAGTTTGGGTGCCATGTTTAGCTTCGCTTTCTATTGCAAGTTTACAGGTGGGAAATTTGACTACTGGGGATGCCTGAGTCGAAATCCTCTTGCAGAACATCTTTGTATGTGAGGAGAAAATACGATTTCCTTTTCCTATGCACTACTATGGCTGTGATGGAGGTAGGTTCTATGTCGAACATTGGCAATTAGGAATGAGACGAAGCCAACATTACAGACCTGCTTCTCTGGTCTTAGTAATCACATACAAAGATGGATTGCAAGAGGATTTTGATCGCTCCCAGTATTGAAAAATACCAACCCTGAAAACCATTCCTTTCTTAATTGCTGCATAGTGGCAGGATTTTGGACAGTCCTGGAAGCTTTAAATGTTTACCTAATAGGTCTCACGACTTGAAATGTTTGGTTAGCATATGTGTTACAATACATTTTCCTTCGAATTTTTTGATACAATCTTGTGTGCAGTGAATTTGGCCAATATTGTTCTTCACCGACATTCCTGGTCGGCTGGTTGGTGCTTGCTTCTTGGTTCACTGGATGCTTCTTATTGTTGTTTGATTCAACTTTGCAGGGTTGAGGTCCTTTAGCTGCAGTTGGGCCTTTTGGTGCTTCTTAATTAAGTCATTATTTGCTTCTTGCTCTTGTTTTCTTCAACTTTGCAATGTTGGGGTCCTGCTTCTGTACTTGGATCTATTGTTACATGGTTTTATAGTTGGCTCCCCAGAAAATACTATGAAGATAAAATAATATGCAAAATTTTGCAGTGGATGTAAATGTTATAACCCTAATTTGCACCATACATGCTTACCTGGCATCATGCCATCTCAGACCCCTTCTTTGCCAAAGCACTGTTGAACAACTCTTTAAAAAACCTCTTTTATAAGGGCCCACATGCCCTACTCCATTACTGCACGTGTGTACACACTAGCTGACCTAAAACAACCTACATGGACCTACAAAAGCACGAAAAAAAGGAAAGTTGCCGATGGAACACACAACTTTGGGTGAGTTAACTAAAACTCCAGGCCATGCATGGTCGAGGGTTCGTCCAAATACCTAGCTTCTTCTAGCCTATAAAAGAAGGGTTAGGGGTCCCATTTGGAGGAGGAGAATAAGAGTAAAGAAAATCTACCCAATTAAACATTCCCATTGTCCCAACCCTTTAGCCATCCTTGTGCAAAGAGAGATACAAAGAAAAGAAGTTGGAGGACATTTGAAGAGGAGCCCAGGATCAAGATTCGCAGAGCAGTGGCTGGTCTCGACATTGTAAGTTGATTCATTAAAGTTAATAATAAAGAAATTCTTTTCCCATCCCACTATATGAGTTCTTCATAGTTCAGTAAATATATGTTTGAATCTCTAACCCATTAGTCTGTAGGTAAAATGTATGTATAGTTTGTTTCTTGTTTTGTATGCGGGTCAGCCTTGGGAGGAGAGATGCTAACAAGCGATCAAGCGTGAAGAAGGATCAACATCGAACATCCAGAACAAGGTATGTTGGTCTAACCATGTATTTGCTGAAAAGAAATGGGGATTAGGTAT
The DNA here is from genome assembly GCA_009831015.1 of Picea engelmannii. Lineage (NCBI taxonomy): Eukaryota > Viridiplantae > Streptophyta > Pinopsida > Pinales > Pinaceae > Picea > Picea engelmannii. The sequence continues at coordinate 187,829 of ML806556.1, read as the reverse complement.
GGGGACAAAGGTATAAAGTAGGTTTCTTTTGGTCATATTTTCATGCATAATATAACCCTATTTGCTAGTCCATAGGGGGATTTCCCATCACAACAGAATTGGCAACCGTACTGGGGAAGTCTCTAGGGTTCCTGGGAATATTTTTGGGTAGTTTTAAAAGATTGGTTTTCTTTCCTAGTTTTTGAAGTTTCTGCAAAGTCTGATCTAACAGAGAGTCTGGTCTTCCATACCAGCTATCTATGTTATTTGCTTGACTATGTTTTTTTTAAGACCCATAGAGGTACACGCGGCCTGCATAAGGTTTTCATGTGTGTACCCACGTCCTACTCTCTTACAGCCCACGTGTAAACACTAGCTGAAGAGTAGCAGTAGCGTGTAGATTCCAGAAATTTTTTGAGGTAGTCATCCTCTTCCTTGTCAGAATCAGTCATTCTCAGGGGTTTTCTGGAACTCTTTCCAAGTCTTGGTTGTTTGCAGTCTCATCTTAGATTGGTTTGTTTTACGAATTTTTTCCTTACATTGTTTTCTTTTTCTTTTAAAAAGAGTGTCTAAGCCTTCAATAGATCCTGGTTCTCAATATCAGTGGTATCTTCCTGGTTTGGATTGTCTATTTTTAGTTGTTTCATAGTTTTAGAGATACATGCAGCTTGTATAAGACCAGCACGCATGTACACGCCCTCTGGCTCTACACAGCTCGCGTGCACATCCTTGCTGTTGGATTGTCAGTAGTGTGCTTGTGCAGGATAGTTTTTGTTGAGGGTAAGGCAGTCATCCTTTCCCTTGACAAGAGTTACACCTCTCAGGTTTTTGAATCTCTTTCCTAGCAGTTAGTAGCTTAGGGTTGATCTTATCCTTAGCTTGTTTTTTTTTCATTTAAAAGTTGTCATTAAAAATTTTCTTTAGGGTTTTTAGACAAGTGTGAGAGTCCTTTTTTAAGTTGCTAGTGTGTGATTTCTTGAAGTGATTTTTTGCGATTTGCGATTAGGCCAAAATTTTTTTCTTGGTTTTTGACTTGTTGATATTTTTCCTTTTTGCTTTGTCAACATTTAAATAAAAAAAAAAAAATATCTTTCATTTTCTTGTTTGGTTGAAAAGTGTGATTTTGCATTAGTAACCAGGGAAAAGTATTTGATTTCTTAAGTTCTTGATAGTTTACTTAGATCGTAAGTAGCTCGTAGTCGAGTGAAATCCTTCTTTAAGTTTGTTGATTCAAAAGATCTTAGATTTTTTTTTGAAAAGTTGTTGAAAATTTGCGTTAAGTGAAAATTTTTGTTTCCAACTTTCTGTTCATTTTTAAATTTCATCTTTCAAACATCATTAGTTTCACTTTCATACCCCTTGACATAAGACAAGCCATAAAATTAATGCTAAAACTAAAATTTATTAGACTTTTATGTTTGTAGGGTTAACCAACTAGTTCAGGATTAGGGCCTTGGTTTAGGTTGGAGAGGAAACTCTTCAAGGCCATTGAAATCAAACATTAAAGTCTGAGTTAGGGAGTGTCCAAGTCCAGTATCATGAAATTTATCTGAGACCCCCCTCTAACACAGGGGATAAACACGAGGTCGCGTGCAGAAAGGTAGCAGAGATAACCCCTCCGAAGATGGACCAATCATAGTGGAGAACACATATAGAGGGCTTGTTTTGGGATTCCGTTGATTGCATTTGCCACGGGGCTTCGTGGGTCTCGAATCCGTTCAAGGTCCTCAGTTGTCTTCTGGAACACTTGCTTTCGATACCCTTGATAGGTTTCGGGCTCGATACCCTGCTTATTGTGGTCTACCTAACTTTCGACTGTACCCGCCTAGTGACCCTCTCCGTCTTCAAACAACCCCACATATGCGAATGTATATATGGTGAAGGGTGATTCTTTTATATAGACTAGAGCGCATGGCTATAGTAAACCAAGAACTTCTAAGAAGGGAAAAGAAGCTGAACTCCCATCTCCTCCTCTACAGATTGAGAAGACGTTGGGTGAAACAATGACACACATCCCCAAAGGTACGTTCAAAAAAATTCTCACAACCCAAACGCAAGGGCCGCCCATAACTATTCTGTGGTTGAAGATTTATCACAAAACCCTTGTGTGATGTTTACTTTGGAGGTCCTCCAAAGCTGCCCTTCCCAGAGGAAATCCTTGTTAACCTCTTTAGGATCTATCGAGACCTGTAATCCAGGTACAATCATGCTGGATACAATCGACTTAAAACCTCGTTTGCCTTACCACGTAGCGTTTCATATAGTAGTGGCTTATCCCATGAAAAATTTAACTCAGAATATCTTCCACACGGTGGTTGATGAGGGAGCCTCGACATGCGTTATGTCGTTGGCATGTTGGAAGGCCGTTGGCTAGCCCGTTTTGTCTCCGTCACCTACTCTCCTCACCACTTTCGACGGTCATTCATTCTGACCACATGGTATCATTCCTTCTTTCCCCGTGCAGTTAGGAGGGAAGACCGTGTGTGTCGAGGTAGAAGTAGTCGACGTGCCCCTTGACTATAACCTCTTGTTAGGAAGGAGTTGGACTTATTCCATGTAAGCTATGGTTGCTACAGTTTTTTGGGTCTTGTTGTTTCCACACAAGGGCCGGATAGTGACCATCGATCAATTTTCTTTCTCCATACCGGACCCTTCATTGGGGCATCCATGGTCCCGATGATTGATAATCCTCAACCAGGTGTAGTCAACATAGGGGTTGGTTTGTGCCCATCTTTGATGGGTACCTTCGATTACACGCCCCCTCAAGGAAATATCAAGTTTATATCCAATCACCATAAGGTTGATATTTTTCAAGTTTCATCGTTCCGCATGACTTACTTCGACTATCCGTGGATACTTCCTTCCCCATCGGCCATGATGGATGGGACAGGGCACCCGGGCATGTCCATGCCCTTGTCCGCAGCTGAAGTAGCGTACTCTTTAGTCTAGCAAACTTCAGCGAACACTGATCCAACTCTTGCACAAGAGTTCGATCCACTTCTGGAGCCTATTTGGGCTTAGGGTTCTCTCGCTCACACCAATTCATTAGACTTAGTCCTGCCCTCTGATGAAGCTATAATTGAGGTAATGACTAGTATGGACAAACCCTGGGAAGATCTTCATCACAGATCATACTGCCTCCCAGAGTTAAGCAAAATCGAAGCTGGAGAATTCACCTTGACTATGACGGGAGATAGGTCTTGTCCTATTAATCCCTTAGCTACACACGAGGTTTATGCTAAGGGTAATATGGAAACTATCGCTGAAACCTTACCGATCAATATCTCCCAAAACCATGGCGTCGTAGACAATGTTTTCGTCGGAGCATACTGCTCCCCCAAGGAGATACCCAACATTGACCCACAATGTGTCGATCATGAGCTAACTTTATTGATTTTCAAGCTCGCTTTGAGATTCGAAAGAAACATCCGGTGAGACTGCATTTATGCTTTTCGATCTCATCTGGATTAACTGAGAAAAGCAACCTTTATGGGTCTTCTTTTAAGCCCTTTTCAAACCCTCTAAACATGAAAATATTGCCGAGAGATCTTGTGGCATTTCATGCTCGTTAAACTGAAATTTGAAGTCACATCTGTCCGGTGGTAGTTTACCCCTTTTTTGGTTCAGACGGTCAACTGTACGAACAAAGGTATACTCTATGGAACTTCAGTTCTCTAGAAGAGTACCCTCAGGTATCATTTTATCCCTTTTTCGGGACTGAGGAACTAAACTTACGAAAAAGGAACCCCCTCGGAGTCCATAGTTAAGCTCTTTTCAGATTCCCTAAAATTGAAAAGATCGTCGAGTGACCTTATTCTTTCACACTCATTAAATTGGTCCAGAAGAACATTCCTGATGGAGTCCATAGTTAAGATTTTTTCAAACTCCTTAAAAATGAAAAAATGGTGAAGTGATCTTGTCCTTATCACACTCGTTAAAATGGTTTTGAATAGACGTCTTGTCAGTGCTAGTTTACCCCTTTTTTGAACCAACTAGACTATCTTCGAAAAAGGTACCCCAATGGAGTCTCCTTTTATGTTTTTTCAGACTCTCTAAATATGAAAAACCACCGAGCTTACATTCTCTGGGCTTGTTAAACTTACATCGAAGACGTTACCATTGTGGGTTTTGTTAACCGCATTTGCATACCTTATACGCCAGCCTTGTAGCACTTTTCTTCTGCGTCTTAACACCCTTGGCCCCCAGAAGATTTTTCCCGAGTATCATTATTCTAAACATCAGTCTTGTCCTTGTGCCTTGAACTTGTATGTTTGTAACACTCGTTCCTCCATTGTAACGTAACTTTCCTTTATTCTTTTTTCCAAAATTATTGAAAAAGACAAAAAAATCAAATATACCCCAAAAAGAGGAAGGGAAAAGTATTTTCTTTATTGGCAGCATAATGAGTCTCCCTTGGATAAAGAACCTCTGTCTGTTTTTTCGTCAAACTATGGGATGTAATATGACCTTAGGAAGCTGTTCTCGCTACATAGAGTTGTGTCCTCCTCCGTTTGGTTATTCTTCCAAACATATGGAGAGTTTGCATTGCCCCCTTCTTTGTAAACTTATGATTAATGCCATGCTGCCTAAGTCTCATCATTTATCATGCTGTTGTCCAAGGGAAGTTTCTAAAAGCCTGAGTCGACCCCTCTGCAATTTGTCTCTTGCCCTCATACCCAACCATTCTGAATGTCCAATCAAGTCGTTGTTCGAAATCAATGAAGCCTTCAGTCTGATCATCAAGATTATCTAGTCCATGATCGACAAGCCGTCGAAGACCTCTGGGTAGTGAAGTCGTACACTCATATTACACTCCTACCTTGAGTTTTGAATATTTTGAAGTTGTGGCTCTAGCTCTGAAGATCTCATCTCCAACCATCAGGCTGTATCAGCTTCTAGAAGATGGATACTCTATATGTATATCTTTTTGATTTCGAGATGTAGCTCCACTGTGTATTGTTTGTGGCTACACTTTATATAGTTATTTGACATGGATCTACATTGTATTTGATTGGTAGCCATGATTCTATTTTATCCCAAGCATGGGTATGCCCTCCTCGGTGAGACATTTGCTATTTTGCAGATGACGCCTCCCGGTTCCTGGTCCCTGGGCTCACTTGTTCGGCACATCAGTAAAGATTGGTAATGTATTTCGGCCATCAGATGTTCTTCTGACCTCACACATTAGGGGACATCTGTTATAACCCTAATTTGCACCATACATGCTTACCTGGCATCAAGCCATCTTAGACCCCTTCTTTGCCAAAGCACTGTTGAACAAATCTTTAAAAAACCTCTTTTATAAGGGCCCACATGCCCTACTCCATTATTGCATGCATGTACACACTAGCTGACCTAAAACAACCCGCGTGGACCTACAAAAGCATGAAAAAAAGGAAAGTTGTCGACGTAACACATAACTTTGGGTGAGCTAACTAAAACTCCCAGCCATGCATGGCCAAGGGTTCATCCAGATACCTAGCTTCTTCTATCCTATAAAAGAAGGGTTAGGGGTCCCATTTGGAGGAGGAGAATAAGAGTAAAGAAACTTTGCCCAATTGCACATTCCCACTATCCCAACCCTTTAGCCATCCTTGTGCAAAGATAGATACAAAGCAAAGAAGTTGGAGGACATTTGAAGAGGAGCCCAGGATTAGGATTCACAGAGCAGTGGCCGGTCTTGACATTGTAAGTTGATTCATTAAAGTTAATAATAAAGAAATGATTTTCCTGTCCCACTATATGAGTTCTTCATAGTTTAGTAAATATATGTTTGAATCTCTAACCCATTAGTCTGTAGGTAAAATGTAGTTTGTTGCTTGTTTTGTATGCAGGTCAGCCTTGGGAGGAGAGCTACTAACAAGTGATCAAGCATGAAGAAGGATCAACATCGAACACCCAGAACAAGGTATGTTGGTCTAACCGTGTATTTGCTGAAAAGAAATGGGGATTAGGTCTGGGGACGAAGGTAGAAAGTAGGTTTCTTTTGGTCATATCTGCATGCATAATATAACCCTATTTGCTAGTCCGTAGGGGGATTTCCCATCACAAAAGTAAACAACATCTCTTTTGACTTGAACCAGAGTTTGTTAGGCTCCAACTATATTTCATAGCTGACGATGTTTTTCCCATAGTTAATGTCTTTCTATGGCTTCATAGTTATGATACTAAGTGTTGCTGTGTGAGCGATAAAGTTCTTCTGTCCCTTTCTTTTTCCTCCTGTAAACTTGCTCGTTTTTCCCTTTTGTTCTTCCCATCTATTATGTGTTTATGGTTCTATACCTTGTCACGTTTCTATGGTCGCAGGTTCCCGGGGTGGCCAATTGACAAATCATCATCTCCATCTATATCTTCACATCATGAGTGCGACCAACCTCCATTCGTTTTCATACTTAGCCAATTTATTCTAAACTTGCCTATTTTTCCCTTTTGTTCTTACCCTCCATTATGCGTTTTTGGTTCTATACTTTGTCATGTTTCTATACTCATGGGTTCCCGGTGTGGAGAATTGACAAATCATCATCTCCATCTATATCTTCACATCACAATTTTGACCGATCTCCATTCGTTTTCATACTTAGCCAATTTTATGAATGCGGGTTCGCAGATAGGTGCTATCAAACTCTGGTAACCCGTGTTCGGGGTATACATCTTGCACCCAAAATTTTTGTGCTCTACAATTTGACCCTAGAATCCTCGAACTCGCAAGACTGACTCTACCTACGATGACTTTGTCTATCCGACCTACCTTTTCATACTTAGTCGAGTCTTCATATTTTCGTGGGTTCATGCACTCCCGGGTTTAGAAAAGTTTAAAAACATTTTTCTCTCCCCTCCATCCCCACCACCTTTCGCCCTTCACAATGCACATTAATTATGATTTTACTAGTGACAACCGACCAAATAGGTTCAAAAATATTGGCTTTAATAAGAGGAAATATCAAGGACATCTCCCATTAAAATGCATAAATAGGCGAATATTATGGGATCTGATAATTTTTTTTGCGCACATTTTGAATTTGCAAAAAGTGTTGGCTATTTTAGTTTTTTAAAGGCATCATCATAGTAACAATGCAATATTGTACTACCATGCTTCCATCCATAAATGTGTCATCCACAGAGGTCTTGACGTCATGTCCCTCTTTAATACTGTGCATATGTTACAGGTTGTCATATTTGAGAATCTGCTTGCATATGGGAATGTTAACTCGTGCTGTTAGTGACTATTCAACAAACATATTAAAAAATATCGGCATTAATAAGCGAAAATATCCATGGCATCTTCCATTAAAACGAATAAAACTGTAACATCCCCATCCACCCACAGGCCAAGGCATGCTACCTACAAGTCCACCCTTGGACTTCGTACTCTTACCGATACATTCTTTTATTAATAACAATGCATAAGATACAAGATTTAGTGACATGCACAGCAATATCCAACAAGCATGCATAATATAAGATTTAGTTAAACGATAATTAAAATATAGAGTGGAATACATTCATACACAGATAATAATATTACAACAGAGAGTAGTTATCTTTATAAAAAGGAGACACCAACTGGCTGTAGACCAAGAATGTTCCACCCAACCGTAGACACCATTGCTCCAAATCTCAACATCAGCACCACCCCCGAGCCAGGGCTATGAATCCACAAGGACGGTTCCAGAGTGTTACTTGGCTTCCCAAACCAGTCAGCACCCAAGCTCTCACAGGCTTCCCATATCTCACAACAATCCAAGTACCCAGCTCTCTTCTACCCATCTTTCACCACCCAAGAGAACAAAACTCCACCCTTCTCTGCCATGTAGTCCCTCAAGAAGTCCTTCTCCTTATTTTGGCTCCAACACAACTGGTCTAGAATCTCAATGATGGAACTCTCAGGACTCGCAGCTGTGAGAAACTCTAGACATAGGCCAACACATCTCAGACAAGTAGGCCTCATGTCACAGCTGGATCACACCCATGACCACTACAACCAACTATACCGTGGATAATTCTCAATAGTTCCCATCCCTTTTCCAAGCCAAGATGCAGGTGAGGATGGATCAATGAATGGGTAAGTGGGTGCATGAAAGTGCATGAGGGAAAATGAATGAACGTATAGGAAATCAGTGAACAAGCCATCAGTTGAACCCCCCCATCAGACCAGAGGCGAGTTTAAGTAACTTCGTGTGGAATCAAGAACCTCATAGCCTTCCCCAAGAATCTCATGTAACCGATCCCCTCTCTTAGACAAAATGGGTAATTAACATAGGAATAAACGCTTATCCCCTCAAGCCCCCTCTCTTGTGGAATCATAACCCCTTATAACTCTAGTCCTTGTCCGTCTCGCAGCCAACCATGCATTTATTATTAATAATGATAGAAAACATTACATGTCTTGGGCACACTGGCCTTTTAATAATTTTTTGGGCACCCTAGCCTCTCAGCATTGTAACAATACATTATTTAAAATGGGGGTTCAAAACCTGGGGTGTTACATCCCCTCCCCGTTATTTTGGCACTGTCCTCAGTGCATATACAAAATAGATATCAAAATCTCAAATTTATTCCAAAAATATTTGGGTACTCTACCCACATGGCATCTTCATGCTCCCAAGTAGCATCTTCAGAACCGTAGAGGGTCCACTGAACTTTTACCAACTCTATAACTTGATTCCAGAGCATTTTTATCTTTCTTTCCAATACCCGTACTGGCTGAACCTGAAAGTCTCCCTCTGTATCTACCTGAATCAGATGCCAATCAATAACATGGTTAGGGTCATGTACATATTTCTTTAGTAAAGATACATGAAATACATTATGCACATTCATGGAAGCAAGCAATGCAAACATGTATGCAACTGGCCCTATTCTGTCCAATATTTCAAACGGGCCACATAATCTGGCTTCCATCTTTGTACAACTACCCAATTTCAATGAGCTTTTCTTGGGCTTCACTTTCAAAAGTACATTCTCCCCTACTTTAAATTATCTAGCTATAATGTTCTTATCTATATAAAATTTTTGTCTATCTTGAGCTTCCTTTAAATTTTGCTTGATCTTAACCACCTAGTCTTCCATGTCCTTGAGCAACTTCGGTCCAAGTACCACTCTATCTGCTAGGTTGTCCCAACTTATTGGAGTATCCCATTTCCTACCATACAAGGCTTCAAATGGGCTCATTCTCAATGAAGATTGATACCCATTATTATATGCAAACTCAACCAAGTGTAGGTAATATTCCCACTTAGATGGCTTATCCATCACATACATTCTCAACATATCTTCAATTATTCAATTGACTCTCTCTATTTTCCCATCTGTATGAGGATGATATGCTGTGCTAAAGTTTATATTTGTGTCAAATCATTTAAAAAATACCCTCCAAAAATTGGAGGTAAACTTTGTATCTCTGTCCAAGAAAATTGTCCTCGGTATCCCATGCAACCTAGAAATTTCCTTCATGAAAATTTCCACAATATTAGCCATTGTATGTGTTGTATTCACATGAACAAAATGAGCAACCTTTGTTAATTTTTCAACCACCACCATGATTGAATCATGTTGCTTATTCGTTCTGGGTAATCCTATGATGAAATCCATGGTGATCACTTCCCATTTCTTCTATGGGATTGGCAATGGCTACAACAAACCCGCTGGCTACCTATTCTCAACCTTTGCCTTCTAACATTCCATACATCGAGCAATTTAATATGTAACATCCTTCTTCATTCATGGCCAAAAGAACTGGCTTCTTACTACTGTAATTATTTTTTATGGTAACTAGGATGTCCAGCATAAGGAACATCATGCATTTCCTTCAGTACCAAATTCCTCAATTCTCCAGAACTAAGAACATAGATTCTATTTTTATGCATGAGTAATCTATCTTCCTTTATCTCATACTCCTTTATTTTCTGCTGTACATCTCCTTGCTATAAGATTTCCTTTACCTGTAGGTAATGATGGTTTGTAACAAGACCACCTAAAATTCTACTCTTCAAGTCTGTCTGATGCACACTGACAATAATCGCGTGCATGATATGAACTCTTCTACTAAGTGCATTGACAACTTTATTCTCCATTCCCTTGATATGCTTGATATCGAAGTCATATTCACTTAAAAATTCCAGCCATCTTGTTTGCCTGGAATTCAAGGTCGGTTGTTCAAAAAGATACTTCAGGCCAATGTGGTCTATCCTTAATTCGAATTTCTTCCCCATGAGATAATGCCTCTACATCCTCAAGGCGTTAACAATGGCAGCAAGTTCCAAGTCATGCGTGACATAGTTCCTCTCATGTTCCTTAATCTTTCTGGAATCATATCCAATGACATGTCCATTTTGAGTGAGGACTCCCCCAAGTCCTTCATTACATGCGTCTGTACATACCACAAAACTTTCCTTTGGGTCAACAATCTTTAACACAAGTGCACTAGTAAGTAATTCCTTCAACAGATTAAAATTCTTTTCACACTTGAGTGTCCATTCAAATTTAGTTCCCTTCTTTTGCAAAGAAGTGATGGTATGCAAAATCTTAGAGAACCCTACTATGAACCTTCTATAGTAGCCAACTAATCCCATAAAAGATCTGATGTCTGACACATTTCTGGGTGTTGGCCATCCTCTAATGGCTTCGATCTTCTCTTGATCTACGGCTATGCCTGCTATAAAATAATGTGTCCCAAGTAATGGATCTCCTTTTGATAAAAATAACACTTACTCAACTTGGCATACAACTGTTGTTCTCTCAGTACTTGCAATACCAGTCTTAAATAATGTTCATGCTCCTCTTCAGACTTAGAATAGATAAGTATGTCATCCAAGAATACTATGAAAAACTTATCCAAATAATTTATTAATATTCCATTCATTAAGCACATGAATACAACTAGTGCATTGGTCATTCCAAATGGAACCACTACAAATTCATAATGCCCATACTTGGTCCTAAAGGTTGTCTTATGAATTTCTTTTTCCTTGATTCTTACCTGATGGTATCCTTCCCTCAGGTCAATCTTTGAAGATATCTTTTCTCCTCTTAGCTGATCAAAGAGGTCATCAATTCGGAGTAGAGGATACTTGTTCTTTATAGTGTACTTGTTCAGCTGTCAGAAGTCAATACATAGCCTCAAGGTTCCATCCTTAGTTTTGACAAAAAGTACTGGTGCTCCCCAAGGTGAAACACTTGGACGTATGTACCCTTTCTTCAACAATTCCTCCAACTACATTTGTAATTATTTTAACTCTGGTGTGCTCATTCTGTAAGGTGTTTTTGCCACCGGGGAAGCTCCTGGCACTAAATTAATTGAGAAATATATCTCCCTTCTTCGTGGAAATCTGGGTATTTCTTGGAATACATCTTCAAATTCCTGTAGTACCGAGAAATCTTCGAGGCTTGGCCCTTTTGTATTATCTGTCTCTTCCACATGAGCTGCATACAATTGACATCCTTTCCTAAAACATCTTTTTAGCTGTAAGGATGAAATATCCCCTATAGAGATGGGTCTTGGAACTCCTTTCACAATGCTCTATTTTCCATTTCCATCAAGACATGTAAATATCTTATTATGACAATCTAGAACAACATGATGCTTGTCCAACCAATCCATTCCAATCAGAATATCATAAGACCCCAATGGTATGATATTTAGATCAATACTAGTATTCACACCATTAAGACTTATGGAACAACTTCTGACCATGTCATGGATTTTTCTTTTGGTTCCAGTGGCCAATTGAACCAAACTTGCTTTTCCAAGTTTACTTTTCTCCAAATGTAATCTATCCACTATCTTAGGATCAATGCAACAATGAATTGCTCCTAAATCAATCAAAGTAACAACAGGTTGATTTATGATCTTGCCTTCCACCTCGATCATATTGGACTAGTACTCTGCTTGTCGATCATTTAAATATGCATAGATTCTTCCCATATCTTCGGCTGTTGTGTCCTCTTGGATGTTGTGCACAGTATTCACTCTGTCCTTTCTGTGTGGGCAATCCTTGTACATGTGATATTCCTTGCATCCCCAACATTGGATTGGTGGTCTTCCCCTTTTTCCCAATGAATCTTCCTTCTTGAAATCTCCCTTAGCATACTGATCTTGATGATTTCTATTAGTCTCATTCCTATTGAAGGAAGGTTTGAATCCTTTTCTCCTCTGATTGGAATTTACATTTTTCTTGTCCTTCCAGTATTTCTGCATAGATTCTCTTCCTTGGCCTTGATCATATAGGTATTTAGCCTTCCTGATGGATTCATTCAAGGTCTTGGGCTCATCATACTTGATATTTTCCTTATAAAAGGATGGCAGTCCACTTAGAAATCTCTATATTTTCACTTTCTCATCACCATTGAACCTGACATACTTTAACAATCCCAAGAACTTCTTCTTGTACTCTTCCATAGTCATGCTTCCCAACCTGAGTTCAAATAAATCCTGCATTTTATTGTCATGTAAATTATCTGAGAGGTACTCCTTTTGGAAGTACTTCTTGAACTGCTTCAAAGTGATCCTACTTTAATTAAAATGTTCCACTTTCTTTATTTGGTCCCACCACATTGCAACTTTCCCATGTAAATGGTAGGTGGAAATCCTGGCTTCTAGGTTGGATGAACAGTTATGAATCTAGAAATATATCCTAAGCCCAGGGAACCATTCTTTAGAGTCATCTTCCCTTTCTCTTTCACCCTCAAAGGAAGATGGCTTGAGCTTTCTCATATCTCCTTGCAAACTATCTACCTCTTGTTTCCTTCTTTAGTGTCTAACAGGAGACACCTCTAGACTGCTTATGGGATCATCCGATGCATAAAATTTCTTTCTGAGTAAGGAGGTAAGTGGTGTCCATGATCTCTGCTAGCACTTTTGGAATAACCATCTCTTCCACGATCATCCCTTCTTTCATGGCACCTGCCTTCTTCCTCTTGTCTTGAGTCTGATCCTTTCTTCGTTTGTCTCTACAACTGATTTAAGATATGAAACACTCGAGCATTTATCTAACTTTTCTCTCTCATTAGTATCTTGTTGTCTGCTTTGTAGCTCTACACTTCCATCTTTAGTCTTCTTACCATTTCTATTAACATTGCCTACTCTCCTTTTCCCTTGCGGCCATTGGACTCTGTCTCTGCATTACCAACTCTGGTATTCTGGCCTTCGACCTCCTTATCATGACTGGAGGCTCCATCACCTTCTTCCATTTCCTCAATATGCATCTTGAGCTGATGTGTTTAAACCCCTTAAGTCTGCAAAATGTGCAAGAGACCATTTTGTTAGAATTATGCATATGATAAAAAAAATTGCCAAACCATGCTAAAGGTCTCTCTTTTTTTTTTTTCTTCATGGAAATCATATTCCCATTCTCCGACAATAACAACGTCCTGTTATCCTTGGATGACAAAGAATTTCATCCTGTGTAGGCACTTCCTTCAAACCACCTTCCCAGGTGACCATGACTAGAAACCGTGGCTAAGTCCTTTCTTAACACTTTTCTGTCTCGAAGACCACCAATTCGGCCCTTATCCTTCCCTTATCTATCAATATGCATATGACCACGTCCATGACCCTGCACTTAGCTGAAAAAGTGCTTGTCTAGAGCTTGAAGACTTCAGAAACTTCAGCCAAGAATGGATCAACGATCCTCGTCCTCTTTCATGATCAACAATTGAGATACACTTCGAGACTCCATGCTTTGTGAGTCTCAACTTTCCTTGCTTGCCTCCTCCCGGAATTATTTTACCTAGAGTTCATGATCTATCGATGGGTGTCCTCTCACAAATCAATGACTGTGAATCACTTTGGCTCTTCGGGCTTTGAAAGTTTCAAAAATTTCCTCCTGCACTTTCTCCCAGAGTGATTTCACCCGAAGTCGATGATCCTTTGACATGTGTCCTCTGGAATCAACGATCGATATCTACTCCAGCCTTTGGGCCTTCAGGATTTTTTGACCCAACGCAACTTGTCACATCCTTCCCCTCTAGAGTGACCAGTCTTCGGACTGCACGATTTGTCGCCACGTGGTGAAATACTAGAAGTAGATATGTGGCCCAATTAGGTAGGTGACATGTGTCACCTGCCTAATTGACATTTCAATACTCCATATGCTCAAAACTTACTGACACGTGACACACATCCCATGTGTCCATGTCATCCCCGGTGATGTCCGCAAGCCACGTCACTTCGGGAATTTCAGGATCCACATCACCTCTAGGTGATGTCATTGTGTCCCATCACTTCGGCTCTTCGAGCTTCAGGACTTCGGGAGTTTCCATATTGGCACACTTCCAATTCTCCCAAACTCCGATTTTTTGAACCGACCAAACTACTGCAATGTGTCTCCCTTATCAGACGAACCATATTAACCCCAGACTTCGGGACTTCGAAAGTTACCGCTGCAAGGATCAATGACTACCATTCCTTCGGGCCTTCGGACTTCGGAAAACTCAAACCTCAAATTTTTCCGAAATGTTTTTATCTGTAACTCGTGATCTACTAACACGTGTCTCCCATGGATTGATGGCTACAATTTCTTCGGGTCTTCAGATTTCTGAAATCTCAACTTTCAACCTTCACTTGCTCTTTCCCAGAGTGCTTTCACTCGGAGCACATGATCGTTTGATGCATGTCCTCCTATGAATTGATAGTCCCCAACTACTTCAACTCTTCAAAGGTTTGTCGCTTGAGTACTAACATGTCACATCGCTACATGCCTTTCAATTTGTGGGGGCAGGCATCGACGGTTTGGAGTAACCCACTTTTCACCCCGCAATTCTCCTGATGCTCACACGAAACCCCTTGGTGAAACTGTAGTTTGGATTGTGGGACTGGCTTGAGGAATTATCCCCCATGCAACTTGGTTCCTCGCAATGTCTCATGTCCGTTGATATCACTCTCCAATGGGACCTGATGGTTGTGACCTTATCCCTTGCTTCCTTTTCATCGGACGACCCTTGTTCACCTGTCCTCCGATCCAATGATCTTCGATCTCTCCTGATCCTAGAATGGAGATCACTCCCGAATTCGAAGAGGGACGGTCACGATCCTTCGAACCCCTTACAACGGGTCTTTAATGTTCTATCTCCTTCGTATATTCTGCAACGCCATTCTTCCTGAGATTTTCAACTTCACGGTCATAATTTGATCTGTAACCACGAGACTCTGACCAACATAACCGACCCATACCGGCTAGGTGTTTCAACCAGAAGCTATGATACCAAACTGTAACATCCCCAACCACCCACAAACAAGGGCATGCTACCTACAAGCCCACCCTTGGACTTTGTACACTTACTGATACCTTCTTTTATTAATAAGAATGCATAAGATACAAGATTTAATGACATGCCCAACAATATCCAACAAGCATGCATAATATAAGATTTAGTTAAATGATAATTAAAATACACAGGGAAATACATTCATAGATAGATAATAATATCACAACAGAGAGCACTTATCTTTATAAAAAGGAGATACCATCTGCCTACAGACCAAGGACGTTCCACTCAACCGTAGACACCACTGCTCCAAATCTCAACAACAACATCACCCTCGAACCAGGGCTATGAATCCACAAGGACGGTTCTAGAGTGTTGGCTTCCCAAACCAGTCATCACCCAAGCTCTCACAAGATTCCCATCTCTCACAGCAATATAAGTACCCATCTCTCTTCTACCTAGCTTGCACCACCTGAGAGAACAAACCTCCACCCTTCTCTGCCATGCAGTCCCTCAGACATTCCTTCTCCTTATTCGAGCTCCAACGCAACTAGTCCAGAATCTCAATGCTGGAACTCCTAAGACTCGTAGTTGTGAGAAACACTAAACACATGCCAACACATGTTAGACATGCATGCCTCAAGTCACGGATGGATCACACCAGTGACCACTACAACCAACTATCCCATGGCTAATTCTCAACAATTCCTTTCCCTTTTCCAAGACAAGACGCAGGTGAGGATGGATCAATGAATGGGTAAGTGGGTGCATGAAAGTGTGTGAGGAAAAATGAATGAATGTACAGGAAATCAATGAACAAGCCATTAGTCGAACCCCCCCATTAGACCAGAGGAGGGTTTAAGTAACTTCGTGGGGAATCAAGAAACTCCTGTCCTTCCCCAAGAAGCTCAAGTAACCGATCCCTTGCCCTAGAAAAAAAGGGTAATTAACATAGGAATAAACACTTATCCCCTCAAGCTACCTCTCTTGTGGAATCATAGCCCCCTATAACTCTAGTCCTTGTCTGTTTAGAAACCAACCATGTATTTATTATTAATAATGATAGAAAAAATTACATGTCTTAGGCACACTAGCCTTTTAATAATTGTTTGGACACCTTGGCCTCTCAACATTGCAATAATACATTATTTAAAATGGGGGTTCAAAACCTGGGGTGTTACAAAAACCAAAATCTACGGAAGATTATACTATCATCTTCCAACGTTGATTTTAAATACTTATTCCCATTTCTCTCTATCATCGAAGAGTTGAGATTTAAGGTTCCTTCATTGTAATGTTCCTGGTCATGGACATGCGAGACAACTTAGAGATTCCATTCATGCCCAATTGAAAGATGAGGGGATGGTTTTATGTGACATCATATTTGAGCGAAAAAAAACTGTGTTAGCCAACATAAACTCAGACACACACACAAAAAAATCAAGTATCTTGTGATTGGTGTTCTCCATGTATTCGATGCTTTGGTTGGTTGAAATGCCCGCCTGAATATTTGTGTGTTGATCTTCTTTGTTTTCTTACTGGGAGTTGAAAGGGATTTTTAGGTCACCTGCAAAATGCTCCTTCATTGAGGTATATGGTTTCTTCCAAAAACACAAATTTGGCAAGTGTATCAAATTCTGCAGACCACATAAGAATTTATCTTTCGTTAGAGGAGTCAGACATACCATGGCTTGCAAAATGGTCTGTAATATTCATAAATGATGAGAAATATTACTCCAGTCGTGAGTATGAGAAACTGTATGGGTAGTTGAATCAACATCCTAAAATTACAGAAGTTTATATTTCAAAGTTTGTTGAGCCACTTCTAGGTGTGCTAACAGACTTGACAGAAAGTCATATTCTTTGTCAAAGTTTGTTCATTGTCCTCTGGATGTAGTAACAGACTCCACATACAATCAACTTTCTATCACAACTACACATTCGTTTTTACTATTCCTATGCATATGATTGCATATGGGTCGATGATCTTGCCCCTCTTTGCACAAATATTCTCCTCCTACTTGAAGGTGGGTATATAACCAGGGAACAACACTTTCAAAACTTTCTAATGCCTACATCGACAT
The DNA here is from genome assembly GCA_009831015.1 of Picea engelmannii. NCBI lineage: Eukaryota > Viridiplantae > Streptophyta > Pinopsida > Pinales > Pinaceae > Picea > Picea engelmannii. Next base: position 170,562 of record ML806556.1, on the reverse strand, counting down.
GTAACTGGGAAAAGTTAATGGGAAAGAATTTTGTATTATGGACTTTGCAACACTTTCTGAGGATTACTTTATACTACCACCTTCTGCAAGAAGTTTCACGTGTTCAGGTATTGATTTGGTTTCTGAAAATCACCTTTTACTACCACCTTCATGTAATCATTTTATTTCATTCTTTAAAAGAGACCTTAATGTAGTGGTGTATTCTAGAGCTGCTTCCACCTAATGTCAATCTTCCTGTTGTTTCCCTTGGTTTGAATAAGGAAAATGCATTTCTTCTGTTGCAGTTGATCGAATATTTGAAAATAAAAATAAAAATGCTTGAACAATAGAATTTCTTATTTTTTAAAATATAGAACAATGTATTTTTTGAACACACAACTGTTCGAAAAGTTTTAGGCATTGTTTGGGATTCACTTCCTTCAAGGATATTGATTAATCACATAATTAATATTGCATGTGCCAATGCAATTGAGCTGTCGTCCACTATGGCAATTGCCTTAACACTGCAATTCCAGATAATAGATTTCTGACATGTACCTAATGTCAAGGTCATTATCACACATGACACACTAAAGTCGATGTTCTTTGCAGGTCTGACAATCCTACAGTCTAAGTTCTTTGACAATGACAACCCTGCTTGTTCACCGCATTGCCGCATTGTAGACAATAGCATTGTTCCCATTTCCACCGCCAATGTCAATGTCCAAAGCTGAAGCTATCTAGAACCTGGGGTCATTGCCAGTGTGGATGCCTGAAGGCGAAACTAACTGGAGCTTGAGATCACAACTTCTTACACTTGACATTAGTATCATTAGTGATCGAAAGTTCATTGTATGTCGAGTCTATTACTGCATATAGAGGTCGCTCAACACTCTTTGACATAGAAACTGGTTGTCTGTCAAGTCTACTACAACTTTGGCATAAAACATTATGTAATTTTAGAATGTTGATTCAAACGCGCATACAATTTATCATGTTCGTGGGTATCCAATTTTATAATTTCCTTTTCAGTGTATTTGGGCATGGAGTAATATTTGGTGTCACTTCTGAACATTCCAGACCATTTTGTGGGCCTCCATGTATACCACCCCTATGATGAAAGATATATTCTGATGTGATTTGCAACATTTGATACACTTGCCAAATATGTGCTGCTGGAAGAAGCTATGTACTTCAACATATGAAAATTTTGCAGCTGACTTGGACGTCCCTTCCAATTTACAGTAATAAAACAAAGAAGTTCAACATACAAATATTCAGGCAGGATTTTCAACCAAATAGATGATCGAATATAGGGAGAATAACAATCACAACATACCTGAATTTTTTTTGTCTAAGCTTTTGTTTGCTAAAAAGATTTGTTTCTCCCAAAGATGACGTCACATAAAACCACTCCCTCGTCTCTGAATTGGGCCCGAATCGCATATCTAAGTTGTCTTAGATGTAAATGAACAAGAACATTACAAGGACGACACCTTAAACCCCAAGTTTTCGACAACAGAGGGAAATTAACACTTAGTAAAGTATGGAATGTTGAATAACCAACCAATTTAGGGAGGCCATATCTAGAAGAGACAAGCTATTCAAAAATCTGGCATAGATCTAGTTGGCAGAACCAATGAAGTCCAAGACCCGAAATCGATATTCAACTCGTTGTTTTTTATGAATCAAGCATTTGATGGTCAAGTTGAAATATATAAAAGACTGTCCACGAGCTTCATTATTGTGCATATTTTCTTTTTTTTTGTTTCGGTAGGCCCAATCATAGTCATTATGACAAATAATCTCAACTTTAATTTGTAACCCAGTTTATTTGAATATAGAATATTTGAGGTTTTTGTATTGTGTTTTCCAATCTCTGGTATTGTTTTTTTTTTTTTTTTGTAC
>ML806556.1:147240-168660 GCA_009831015.1 Picea engelmannii | reverse complement strand
ATTTTGTGTGTCGTTAAAATGGATAACAAGCTTTTCTTTCTACTGCCCAACACTTCGATTTAAATAAAGGCTATTTTGTTCACTCCTTAAATTTTACATGGAAGAATAATTTAACATAGGCCATACTTATGTGGTGCCCACCCTATACTTTAAGAAAGAAATGGCAGGACCCGTCTTTCTTTCATTCTTCAGGGTCTCGTAAATAGAATGAATTAATGACTATTACAACAAGGCAACTCAAGTGTCGACGTCATGTTACTGTTCAATATTTTGCATATATTGCAGCTTCTTCTATTTGATAATATCCGTGCATATAAAAAATGTTGCGTCATATATATATATATATATATTTTTCTTTTTTCTTTCTTTCTATTGCTTATGGGTTTCAATGAAATTTGCAAACCAAAGAATATCCTGCAAATTGGAAGGTGATTTACATGTGGACCATAAATAATCTATTAATATAAATTAATATGAACACTATTGGAATAAATATAAACACTTTATCTTTAAATTTTCCCTATTTTCTCCCCCTCTATTATCCCTTTGTGGTTCTATATTTAGTCGCATCTCTATGATCACGACCTCCTGTATTCGTAGATTGGCAGATGCTTATCTTTATCTATATCTTCACACCATGAGCTCAACTGATTGCGGTCCCTTTCAATAATTATCCAATTATCTGACCATCGGGTCCCGGGTTTGCGGTATCCAACACTTATGTCCCATGTTCCGTCATATACATCTTGCACCCAAAGAACTTCCGTGATCTGAAATTTATACTTTTACTATTGAGAACTCACTAGGGGTTCGAAAAGATTGGCATTAATAAACAGACAGTAGATGTTGTTCTGTGAGACACTTAACCCTTTTTCCCTTTTCTTCTTCCCGTCTATTATCACTTTCTGGTTATATACTTAGTCGCCTTTCTATGATTGTGGGTTCCAAGGTTGGTGGGCTGACATATATTCATCTCCATCTATATCCTCACATAACGAATCCGACCGACTGTTGTTCCTTTCCATACTTATCCAATTTTATGGCCACGGTTGTCGGGTTGGCACTTTTGAAATCTGCTTCTTCTTGTTGCATGATATAGATCTTGCACTCAAAACTTCTGCGATCTACAATTCCACAGTGGTTTCCTCGAACTCGCAAGCTTCACTCTACTAGGTTTCACAAATGTTTCAAAGTATCTGTCGCTGCCTTCCATTGCCACTAACTTTGTGCCCTTCCCAATATACATTAATTATGGTCTTACTAGTGACAACTGAACACACTGGTACAAACAAATTGGTACCCGGACCTCCGCCATATACAAATTGACTGCCAGACTCCGAAATCATCCCCTATTCCATGTTACACATTATGCATTCAAATATTCTGAGCAATAAAATTTGACCATTGGGGCATCATGTCTTATGGGGAGACCTTGTCACCCTATTTTGGATCCTCACATTTGCGGGTTCATGAAATCTCCAATTCCCAGTCACTTTTTCCTGTTCCGGCCATGCTCGTACTTCTTTCCAAATATGCAACACCAAATATTTAATTCTAAGATGTCATCATTCAAAAAACGTAAATATCGTCATTAATAAGAAAAAGCCTCAAGGACTGACCATCCCTACAGAACTTGTCCAGAAACATGCAGAGAAGATCTTTCCACGTAATGGGAAAGCTATTACAAATTTCAATATATTAGTGAAAAAAAGTCTAGGCCAACATTTCCCTATTCCATACTTGGACACTTTTTTTATTGCGGGTTCCTGTATTGATGACCTCAAAATTGTGTTTCGAATCTTCCGCGACTTGCAAAAAGTGCCCAAAGTTCCACGATATACAATTTGTCTGCTCGAATGCCCCATCAAGATCCCGATCGTCTGCCGTTCCTTTCAATACTTAGCCCCAAGTTGGTTGTATCACCATGACGTTGTACATTTACTGTGTATCGAGTCTGGCCTACTGTTTCCCTATTCCATTTTTGATTGCGAGTTCTCAGACTGGCAGGCTCAAGATTGTGTTTCCAATGTTCCACGACTAACAAACAATACCCAAAGTTCTGTGATATACAATTTGACCATAGGAATGCACCATCATTCCCTTTTCCGTGTTACACATTCTATGGTCAACACTCCTGAGAGATACAATTTGACCCTTGGGCCCTCACCTCTACTGGTTATATCTTGTAGCCCTATTTCTAAGCGTCACCAACCGATTTCGATAATTATCCATTCCTTAATTATTGTTCCCTGTCACTACCACCTTCCTACTTCTCTCTAAATATGCAATTGGCAAGATTTAATGCTAGCACTTTGTCATGCATGAACCTTAAACATGTCATTAATGAGAGAAAGGCTCAAGGAGATCTCCCACACTTCTGCCATATACAAATTGATCGTCAGACTCCCATATCATCCCCTCTTTTGTGATACACATTTTTCACTCAAGTTCCGAGGCATACAATTTGACCCTTGGGAATTCACGTCTCCTGGGGAGCCATTGTCACCCTAATTCTGAAGGTCGTCTGATCGCTTTCCATACTTTCCCATTTCATGGAATCTCTTTCGCGGTTCCTTAGGTTGGCGGGTTCATGGAATCTCCAATTCTTAGTCACTGTTTATTGTGCCTGACCAAGGTTTAATGCTAATAGTTCATCATGCAACAATTGTACAGACCGTCATTAAAAAGCAAAAGTGTCGATGAGACAGTGAAATTTAAATGAAACTCGACTCCTAGAATTTAAATTAATTTATCTTCTCTTATTTTCTCTTTTCTTCCTAGAGACATGCAGAAAAGATATTTCCACGCAATGGGATATATATTACAAGTTTCAATATAATAGAGAAAATGAATCCACCCAACCGTTTCTCTATTCCATACTTGAGCCACTTTTTCGATGGGAGGTTCCCGGATAGGCGGGCCCACATTTGCACTTCCATTGTTCTGTGTCCTGGAAACATTACTCAGACTTCCGAGATATACAAATTGCCCTCTGGACTGTCCCATCATGCCCTCTTCCGTGTTATGCTCTTTTCACTCAAAAAGTTTCGAGACATTCAATTTTACCCTCAGGTCCTCACCTCCAATGGTTGTACCTTGTAACCCTATTTTGAAGCCCGCTTGACCGCTTTCGATAGTTAGACACTCCTTAATTTCTCTTTCCTGTCCCCGCGACCTTCATACTTCTTTCTTAATATGCAATTAGTAACCTTTCATGATAACAACTCACTATGTAGGAACCGTAAACATTGCCATTAATGAGCGAAATGCTTGAGGAGATCTCCCATTAATACGCATTAAACCAAGATCTGCGGAGAATTATATTATCCCTTTAGATTGTTCATTTCAAACACGGGTCATCGCATTGGCCTGTTCAGGAAATCTCCAATCCTTAATTGCTCATTTCCGTATCCGCCATGTTTGCACTTCTATGTATGCAATTACTAGTCTTTAATGCTAACAATGCATCATGCAACAACGACCAAAATTGTCATTAATGAGCGAAAGTCTCGAGGAGATCTCCCATTCACACACATTGGACCAATATTTGTGTAGGGTTATATTATCCCTCCCAACTCTTCATTTCAAACATCGTCTAGAGAAAACAAACGTTCTTGTAAACTTATGGCAACAATTCAATAACATTTCTATGAAGATACAGTGAATATCTTCAGATATCAGGACTATAACTTCCATTTGTCCAGGGCATACTCTTACTATTCATCCCATTCCTCCCAGAATAGAGTGATTTGGACCTCTAGAATCGCTCATGCAGGCTGCGTCCCTGAGGTTTTTGAATGTAAGGAGGTGGTCTCTTGGTGCAACGAAAAATATATTTCAAGCCAAAGAATTATTCCACTGCGCGGACATTCTCCTATTTCTTTGTCACCTCAGGTCTTCCATAAGATGCTAAGATTGTTGGAGCCAACATTGACCTTCAGAGGACAAGACTACAAACAGTTCCTAGAAAAACATGATAACGGGTTGGACCTCTTACCTGAGTTCCTTGAAGACTCAACAATAGTTCCTGAAGATATCACAAAGTTGCAGGTCAATTCCTTTAGAAATCCATTCTGGAAAATTGCTTGGCTGTTTACAAGAATAACAGGACAATAATCCACGACAAGCATTTCTTGTATAGTTATTTATATTTTGTACTTCACAATCAAGGAACAATTCATTTTCGATTGGGGGAAGATAATTTCCATTGAAATATGTTCCCAGCTGTCATGATTCAAAGAATTGAATAATTTTTATATGTCATCCTACTTGATTTTCACAATAATGCATTATTGTCCGTTTCCAAAACTATCTTTGTCCAAGAAAATAGACTATGAATTCAAGCCAGTAACATTCCGGTACTAGGCCTTGTGGAGGCACAAGGCCTCCCATGGTTTTTATGAGGTTTTTAATGACTTTTTCTCAGTTTTCAAAGATTTATTGTTAGGAAAAGATGCTCCCCGGATGTTTGGCCAGGCAACCAATTTTTTGGATAGGAAGGGGACACTTGAACAAAAGGAAAATTACAGTGTACTAATTCTCTTTGGATCCAAGGAAAACCCTTCTTTCCTTCCATGCCAAATCATGGAAAATATGTTTGTTACATAAATAGCAAGGCAATACAACCATTGGTTGCATTTTTTCCATGATAAGAAAAAAAAACAGTTCATTCCTCTGCCCTGGAAAGTCGGGGACTTCGTGTGCATAAACATCAACAAGTTTGACAAATTCGAAGGCCATTTCAAAAAAATGAACCTAACATATGATGAAAGGATAAAAGGGTTTGACCCTAATGGGATTTTTTGAGAACATTTACTATCAATTGGCTTTAGCATCTCTTTTATCCAAAGACGCCTGATCGAAGACAAAGACAGTGATGACACCACTCCTTCTTCTGACGATTACGACGTAGAGAAACTGCAAAGCGCGACTAAATTGTACAGACAATAGGGAAAAGTATCTGGTGAGAAGAGTGTCCAGTCCCCGGCCAACACTCCCAAGAGCTCGACATCATGGAGCATCACTTCAATGAGACAACCTAGTAAGAAAGAAACCCATAAATCTTCAAATGAAGGAGGAGATAAGAACCCTCTTTTAGAATATAATGGATGTGTTCATTTTACCATCGAAAATATTACTATTGTCACCCAACCACAGGCCGAAGCCACCCTCAGAGAACCTTAACCTTGACAGAGAATCACTCCGAAACAAAACCCTAGGCTAGATAGCCAAACAAAGGGTAGCGCACCTTTCCCCAAGGATAGCGCACCAAAAAAGAGCTGATTAGATAGTCCAAATCATAACCAAGAGATAATCCAAGCCAAAACTAAAATCTGCTAGCTACAATAGCTGCAATGGAAACTCTCTTCCAAACTTGCGCACAAACTAGGCAATTGCAGTGCGCACAAGTGTTGCTCTATAATTCTGAGAATTCCTTCCAGAATGAAGACTGGCCTCATGTATATATACTAATTCTGGCTAACTGCCTGGGCCGAATTCTCATTCTAGGTCTGTATTTACTTAGTATATAATATTTATTCTGGATGACTTCTTCTCTTGTAGGCTAATAACCTAATAACAATTATCCTCTTGAGTTGACTTGTCTTCTAGGGTTATTAGCCAACTCATTAGGGTTTCTTCTTGCTTCCCAGAATATTCTATTCTCATTAGGTTTACACATGGAGGTAAATACCTCCCGCAACTACCATAATATCAACACTCTCTCCTATCTAGGGAGGTATTATAGGTAATGGTCTTGAGCACAAACATATCATTCACCCGGTAGCATCAACATAGTTGTATAGACTATCTCATGACTAGATCATGAACACCATCATCACCATCAGTGTGATCAACTGCATCATCTCTCAGAACCATACTCTATCTAATTAATTAGACATGATGCTCACTCCACATACTGACATAAGAGCCATTCTTCTAATCTATAAGACTAAATGTTCTAAACCATTTTCTGTCTGGGAAATCTCTGTTCATTGATCATCCATCTAGATGACAATCATTTTCAACACTGCTGATAGTCTTTAAGGAAATCGAAACAATATCATTCAATAGAACACAACTGTGTTTATCCATAGTAGTACACAACTACAATCTAGTGGTACACTACCACACCAAGTAGCACACATGTACTTGATCAGTGACGTATAGTCACAAATAGTGGAACACATCCACCACAATAGTATACATCTACTATCTAGAGAAGTACAATATTCATAACAATCATCTGATATCAACCTGCACAGAAACAATGTTATGATATAAACTGAATCATCTGGGCCATTCTTCCACTCACATCTGTGAGATATTGGAAGAGCATCTTCGCTCAGAAGGTCAAACATCAATGTTGAGCTATCTGGACTATTCTTCTCAAGCAAGGAAGAATAAATTTCCTGATTTCTGAGCTTGGACCATTCCCCACCCCGGGCCATTCCTCTAACACTAGACAAAGTTTAACCTAGAGAGAATGAGTCTGCCCTAAGGAATGTCTATCCTTGATTGCTAAACCTAGACCATTCCCCACCTTGGGCCATTCCTATGGCACTAAACAAAGTGCACCCTGAAGAGAATGAATCGTCCCTAAGGAATGACTATCCAGACCATTTCCTAAGGAAATGACTATCCTGCACCAACCTCCAAAACAAACCATTCCCCATGTTAACCACAATGGGAAATCATTGTCCGGCGAGGCGGGCTAGTCTTCTTGAGTAACCCTCAAGAAGAGAGACTTCCCTAGACCATTCCCCATGTTAATCATAATGGGAAATTGTTATCTATGGTACATCAACAATCCATCGAACCATTTTCATTACAAAAATGATCGTTCGATCTGGACCATTTTCCGAACTGGAAAATGCCTGTCCGTCAGAAATCTCAAACCACTTTCCAAACTGGAAAGGAACTGCTCATCCCGGACCATTTTTCAAACTAAAAATGACTGTCCATGAGTCAATAACACATCATTTCTCCCTCCCAACTTGGGAGTCATCTCTTCCTTTTTAAATAAGGAAGTCATCTCCATGAGCTCCAGCTTGAGTACACAAACTCTTTCATTTTGGACCGAAGCTTTACCAAAATGTCTGCTTATCTGCTCATCTGTGGAGATATGTATTGGATAACCACTTTCTCCTTTCTGGACTTCATCATGGATAATTTAATGCTTGATTTCAAATGTACTTCGGTCTGGAACATTGGTTTTCTCTGAAGGCTTCATGTAGCTCTGATCAATAAAGTATATCATTGTTGGATTCCTCTTGGTTCCTACTAGATCACAACATCGTGGCAAGGGTTAAACTAAAACATATCCATGTGGCACTTCTTATGTCATCATGAGATCTTTGTCATGGATTGGAAATCCATCATCTTGATCTTCTGAGTAATCATTCTAATACAATATATCTATTATAGAAAATATTCACTATGCTTCTGCTGTGCATTGGAGGTTCTCCACCAAGTTATCTTCTTCCATCTGCATACAAGGTTCTCTTTTTGGTATGCCTCAAAGTCTTGAGGTTTCTCTTCATATGCTTTTTGTTCAATTTCTATGGAGAACAATCTTTGAATTCATCTGATGTATAACTCCAACCCATGGATATTGCAGATGATATAATGACTCATGTAGAGGTATTTCTGGTTTACTGGAATACGTAATCATCATAGTATTCTCCCTCCATCTGGGAGAACCTCTAGTTCTGGATCTTGCAATGCTTGCATATATACACTGTTCTTCATCACAACTTTCAGTTCCTCTGCTTGATTGCATTTAGTGAGTTCATATCAGGCTGGTAATTTTGTGATTCTTAATACAGTGACCGGTTGTTCTGGTTTCTCTTTCTTTCTTGGAATCTTCATGTTCTTCTTGATGTTTTTCTTTGGCTCTCGGGTCCATGGAGTTTCTTATAGATTCCATGCCCTAAATATTCCACTTCTTCCTTTCATTATAGGATCATGGATGTGGATGAATAACCATGGATACTTTAAGGCTTCTTTTCGAAGAAGACTTCTTCTGAGGTTGAACTGAACATGTGCTACCTTTCATGGCTGCTACCATGGATATATACTTCATCATCTTCAATGTATCATAGGATTATCTCCCTCCTAATCCATGCTTCATGTATGAGTGCATGTTTTTCTTTTGGAAATATATAATCGGCTCCCTCCATCTAACAAATTCCATGCTTTTGTTTGCATCCTTATTGTCTTCTGCAAAGCGTCATAAGTCTTTCTCCAATTTCCTCTTGATTACTGACTTCTTTCTGTCTTTGCTTCTTCTAAGTCTCTTCAGGATTGATTCTGATTTCGACTTATCTTGTAATATCTTCCACATGATTTGTTTGAAGTATTTCATCCTTTCATGTGTATTATCCAACTTGTATAATGATAGCAATCCTTATCTTGTTTCTCTTCCATAGGTATAGTTCTTCTTGGAACATATTATATTCTAAGAGATAGCTATACAAGATATGTACAAGAACTAAGAAGAGTATTGTTACCTTGTCTTTAGAAGAATAAGTTTGTTTTATTCTGCTTGGTCTTCTTATTAGGTTCCTTTTCTTCGACAACTGATGCTTCATATTTCCCCTTCCTTTTCTTTATCTCGGGACAATGATTCTTGTAGTGACCATACTTTCGATAGTTGAAGCATTGTATTTCTAAAATATCTTTCTCTTGATTTGGCTTCCTCCTTGAACCAAACTTCCTTTTGTTCCTGAAATTCTTGAAACTTACTGTGAAGGCTTGATCATCGTACTTCTTTTGGGGTTTCTCTTTTGCACTGATCCTAGATTCTTCTTGAGCACAACAAGTCCAAAGCTCTTCAAATGTAGGATACTCCTTCCTTGTGTTCATGCTTGCAACAAATGCATCCCATGTCTTGGGAAGACCATTGAGTACTATGTTTACCAATTCCTTCTCTGAAATGATCTCTTCAATAGCTTGTAGTTGATCTCTTAACTGAGATATTCTCACAAAGTATGATGTTATGATGTCAACATCATTCATCTTCATGTCACAGAGCTCATTCTTAAGACTCATTACTTGTCCAATGTTTATGACTGAGAAGAGGCTTGTTAGGGCATCGTACATCATCTTTATTGAGTCAAGATGGGAGATGTAGGGTATCAAGTGGTCTTTTATAGATTCCACTATGATACTCATGGAATTGATGTCACCATATTTGAACTTTTGCATAACTACAATGTTCTGCGGTTCCTTCTCTTTTCCTTCTTCAAACTCTGGTTCCACAATCTTTCCTTTCACGATATCCAACACTTTATTCCTCGAAAGGATGAGGTCAGTCCTTGTCTTCCACACTCTGAAGTTAGAATCTCCATCTAACTTGTTTTCTAACTTCATAGAGTAAGTCATGGTTTCTTTGACTTGGTAAACCCTAGATTTGACCAAAAACTCAAACTTGACGTTTTGGATTCCTAAGAGTACCAGGAGATGCACTAGGCTAGGGCGCACTGATATATCCAGAAATTAGGTCAATCCATTCACTTAAGGTGCCTCAACGAGAGGGTTAGGGTTTCTACAACTGCACCTGCTAGTAACCCTAGTGGTAGTGATTTGGTGACTACTCCTGCTAGAAACCCTAGTGACAGTTCTTCAATGAGATTAATATCCTTATGGCTATGCTTCCTTCCAGCAGTTTAGATTGAATGAAGGAGGTGTGGGTCCATAACCTGTTATAATATAATGGATGTGCTCATTTTACCATCGACAATATCACTATTGTCAACCAACCATAGGCTGAAGCCACCCTTCGAGCACCTTAACCTTGACAAAGAATCACTCCAGAAGAAAACCCTAGGCTAGATATCCAAATAGAGGGTAGTGCACCTTTTCCCAAGGATAGCACACCAAACAAGAGTTGATTAGATAGTCTAAACCATAACCAAGAGATAGTCCAAGCCAAAACCGAAATCTGCTAGCTGTAGTAGCTGCAACGACAGCTCTCCTCCAAACTTGCGCACAAACTGGGCAACTGCAGTGCGCACACGTGTTGCTCTGCAATTCTGAGAATGCCTGCCAAAATGAAGATTGGCCTCATGTATTTATACTAATTATGGCTAACTTCCTGGGATGACTTCTCATTCTGGGTGTCTATTTACTTAGTATATAATATTTCTTCTGCCCGACTTCTTCTCTTGTAGGCTAATAACCTAATAACAATTATCCTCTTGAGATGACTTGTCTTCTAGGGTTATTATCCAAATCATTAGGGTTTCTTCTTGCTTCCCAGAATATTCTATTCTTATCAGGTTTACACGAGGAGGAAAATGCCTCCCGCAACTACCATAATATCAACACCCTCCTCACGTAAAAATTGATAGTTCTCACAAGTTTCCCTTGACGAAGAAGAGAAAAAACATTGTAGAGCAGGTGGAAGAACCTGAAATTGAAAGTGAGCACATGCAACTTGAAAGTGAAATTGAGCACATGCACAAAGTTGACCCATCCATGGACCCAATGCACCATAGTTCCATAATGGAAATAGATGAGACCAACATTTTTTACGAAGATGAATCCTTCGAATTCCAGAGCGTTGTTTTTGACAGCCAATCTAAAAATTTAATCATTAAAAAGAGAGATGTAACAAACAAGAAAGGATAGTCTCATACAGAGATTAACTTTAGGAAAATGTGGCTATCCCAAATCTCCCAATTTCACCGCGTAACTAGTGATTCTCTTGATGATTACATTGGAGGAATTGAAGCGGAGAATTCCAGACTGAACGACCGAGTCAAAGAATTGGAGGAGGCTTTGATTGCTACCCCAGAGTTTGCCAGTCCTTTAGAAAAAACCGTGCCTGCTACCCCTACAACCAAATTAAAATGATCCTCCAGCCTCCTCACATTGTGTAGAGCCTTTGTAGAGAAGAACATAAAAAAAATAATGTAGGTAATTACTGAATCCTAGAAAACATCACAAAATATAGCTTCCTTTCGAAAGAGGGAAAATGATTTGCATGGACATTTGCAGACAAATTTAAAAAATGAACATTTCTATGAATAGATGGTGACCCCTTTTTCCAACCATGCCATCAACAACTCGTATCTGAAAATAGGACAAGAGGATCTCCCCTCCCCAAAGCAGATCAAACAATTAAAAGCATGCTGGCAAAAGAAAATTAAGAACCTACAACTCATTGTCGAATCATGTCAACAAGCCATATCAGAAAAAGAAGAATTATTCATAAACCTGACCCAAATATACTTAGCCAGAAGTACCAATGAGGTTCAAGACACAAACTTAATCCTCAAATCCTTGTCCTTGACCAAAGAAGCCTTTGATGAACAACTTGATAATTTTAAGGGGTTGTCTTTAGAAAAGTTTTACGACATCCTTGAATATGGTGAAGATGAGGTCGAGAACTAACTAGTGGACTATTTGACACACAATGAAGAAATTGAACAAGCTCTGCATAGTACTTCTGAGGATATAAGGAAATTAGAAAATGAGCTTTTCGACATAGAAATCTGGGATGAAATCAACGTGCCCCCCATGAGAAGCTACATTGAAGAAGGGTTCCAATGGAGAATGGACAAGCTCATCGACGAAGGGAAACAACCAGTTGGCATGATTCCAGTGGCCATCGACGATAGCAACAAAAGCACATCGGCTTCATAGTAAGTATACAATGATCACATCTTGTTTTCTTTATCAATCAAGTTATTCTACCTCTTTAAATAGAAATCTCTAACCAAAGACTCATAATTTCCAATTTCTTCTTTTTAGGTATTCCTCTCTACCGTCACGCACTTCTTGTTTCTACAGTTCTATTTCTTGTACTTATTTATTTTATGGTCTGGAGGAGCCCTAATCCCAGTCTATATGACAAACACATTTAAATTTCCAGAAATATGGAACAGATTCCAGAAATATGTAACAAACATTATTAATTTTTGATAAATTTCAAAGAAAACTAATTTCGGAATGCTAAATGTATTTTCCTTCAACTATGTTGGATGTCAGAAAATTGTGTTTATTATATTTGAATGTTTAATGTATGTGATTCCTAGTCCTTTTTGTCCAGGAACCTTTGTTGTAAGGCATTATTAATTTTTGATAAATTTCAAAGAAAACTAATTCGAAAATGCTAATTTGTTGTTCCTTCAACTATGTTGGATGTTAGGAAATTGTGTTTATTATATTTGAATGTTTAATGTGTATGCTTCCTGGTCCTTTTTTCCAGGAACCTTTATTGCAATTCATTAAGACATAAATTTTCTAAGTCCCATGTTTGAACTATACACACCCCAAGAAAAAACTGCCTCATTCGCATATTAACCTTGGGGTCATCTACAAGCCAAATGTCTTGTGGTTGGCCTGTGACATGCTGCCACAAGTCATCCTATGCATGGATACCACCTGTAATTCAATCTTATTCCCACATGTCTGTTCTCGGTCCCACCGTAGCAGTGCATTTATTCCCATTCCAACCTGGCAGGGACTATGCTACCATGAAACACTTGTTATAAGAATAAGTGAATGTTTGTTATGGGACTTATTAGTAAATGCAGATATAAACAGATGTCCCTAGATCCACCTAGATCTAGAACAAAACAAAACAGAACATGAAGCTTTCCCTAAGCTCTAATAATTGAGTTTACTATCTAACAAGAGATGGGAAACATATTGTTTAAATATTGCTTCCTCTTGTCGTTGTCATCCTAGCTCCACTCTAGTGCTCCTGTGATATTGGATATGCAAGGGAAAACAAGCCAACCAAAGTGAAATAAATATAATATACTCAATTATAGCTTATGCATGTGATCAAGGAATCATACAATAAAACAAAGCAAGTTTTATGGGAAAGAAACATATTACTATATCATATTAAAATGAAAGTGGAGATTACAACCAAAGCCTTGATGTTGCAAGGTCCCCTTCTGATGAACCTTTGCTCCAACACACACACTTTCTCCAAACTTGAATGAAGAAGATCCACAATGACTTGATGAACTGAAATGAGGCTCTCAAGAATGATCCAATGTAGAATTCTCCATACAATATTAGCCAATTCAACCTTCATTAACCTTAGCCTTTTCCATGATAAATCCATCTTTATACAGGGGAACGAGAGATGGTTGAAGAGATTAGGATGATCCCACCAAAATCAAAGAAGCGAGTAGGATCCCAACCATATGGATGCCACCTCATCTTCTAGAAGATCCCCTTCTAGAACTTTCGTGAAGTTCGACCTTTTCTTAGCCTCTTGACATCTTTGCACCCTAGTTGTAGAGTAGCCTACAGAGACATCGAAAACCATCTTTAGGGCAGAGGGCGATGACCAGACATCATCGCATCCTGCTTATGGTGCAACCTGCGATGACCCTCCTTAATAAGGTTTTTGATAAGAGAACATCAATCACCTTTTTCATGAAAATAGGATCTTTTGGGAACATGAATACATGTTTGTCAGTGGATCATCAAGATGACCAAAATAATGTGTAATAGAATTCCCCCCAAAGTATGAGGCTGGAACTCGTGACAACCAAAATACTTTGTAGAATTCGTGTGTCAGAAACAAAGAGCGCATTAGTCGGGAACCTACAAACAGTCAAGCATCAACATAATGATATACCATTGCCTGAGGCAGGCATTCCCATACTTAGAGTACAAAATTTCAAATGATTCATGGCCACTAAATATACACTGTAGATCCATGTCAAGCTGAATAGGCATAGCCACCCAGAATACACTATGGATCTATGCTCTAAAGAATCCAAATTCGGACATAGCCGCGAGACATACAAAGTGGATCTATGTGTCAATACAAATGATGAATAATCCGTCACAACCTGGAATAGAATAAGATGATCCAGGGTCTTCAGTCCCGTCATCTCTAAGTACGAATCTAACCATGCGATTACAAGTGTTTAAGTCAAACATGGCAGAAACCACTTGATTACCGGTCAATGATGAGGATCGTTAACAAGTGCAAGGGAAATCACCATTGATGGAAATGACTCCCAAGGTACCCCAGTACAATCCAATGAATGTGAATAAATAAGTTGAAGTCGAACACTCGATGGAATATTCCAATCAAGGGTCAATGATGTAAACCCACTATTGAAAGCGAAGAAACCTGCCATTGAGGCATGCAGGCTCTAAGGTACCGGATAATTTCTAAGCCTTGTTCCTGGATAATGAGTTGAAGTCGATAGGAAAAGACTCGTCACAGGAGGGCCTTGATGTATCCCCCATCAATGACACAAAATAAGTAATAGATTTGAGGTAGATCATAGTATGAAGTGATTCAAAACTGACACAGGGAAGGCTGACATGGTAGAAAATTTATAACTACAGATGGCTGACTCAGTAGGAGGCTTATTAAGGTTAGACTTCTCGTGAACATATGAATGGCACGATAGTGGTCTTGGCAACATTGACTCAAGGAGGACCCAAGATATGGACATGAAGATGGTCAAACGAGAGACAAATAGATTTCCCAAGTTGGATTCAATGATGAAGGGGGGTGTCATGTTCAAGAGTGACTATTACTACCACTAATGCGGATACAGAGACACATTTCTTTCCCAAAATTTCCCCCACCATTTTTGGCGAGTACCTTTTTATTTTTCGCAATCTTGAGGAAGATAACATATGTTTTTTGATGTAAGCTCATCCTTCGGATGAGTCCCTTGGAGTATGTTTAATGAAACCTAAGAAGGAGTGGTTCGATCCCAAACAGGTCTTTGAATGTTTGTTTAACGAGTCCAAAGAGAGAAAAATCATGGTTTTTTCATGTTTAGAGAGTCTAAAAAACACTTAAAGAGGACTCCACAAGTTCCTTTTCCGTAAGTTAATCTGACGCGACCGAAAAAGTGATAATCTACTACTCATGAAATGTTTTCCTCAAATACTTTTACGAGCGTGAAAATAATAAGGTCGCTTGAAAATCTTTTCATTTTTATGGAGCGTGAAAAGAGCTTAAAGGATACTCCATGGGTTTCGTTTTTCGTGTTACCATTACGAGTACAAAAAGACGACAAACGTGTATTCGGTTATATTCTCATTGATTTACGAGCATGAGAAAGAACACAACCTAAGCTTGGAGTTTTTCCTAAAAAACTCTAAAAAGATCTGTACATGCGGCAAATGTATAAAAGCAAACCAAAAGTTGTATCCTTGTTCCATACTTCACCTCTAGGTTTTTCATCTGCAAAAAACCAAACACTTGTAATGTCATTAAAACATTAGGGTTTAAGTGGAAATATACAATAATATAAAAAATAACAATGAAAAAGTAAAAAATAATAAGAATAGGTAAAAACTTCTTTTTTACCATTTCATTGTTACTCCATCCAAAATTTGTTCCAAAACTCTGATTTTACCTCAAACTTCCACTACGGATTACGGGAGGCACAGTTGATCATCTGATGAACGGTCTCCACTAAACAATTAATTTTCATCTCCTTCAACTTTTCATGGATTCATTTTTTCTTTTCATTGGTTAGAAATGGATTTTTGGGTTGAGTTTGCAAGGGTACCCGCGCATGGAGGTTGTCACAGGTGCCCTATATTGTGGCCTATGATGACCCAGGGTCGTCGCAGTCGGCTTTAAGGCTTGACTACAATGACTTTGCACTGTACAATTGTCCTAGCCTGCGACGTGCATAAATCAAAAAGTATTTTTAGATGTTTTTGGCAATAAAAAGTTTCCAAGGAGAAGATGAAGGTGCTAATCTCTCTTTTATGTCCCAATGCAGGTTTTCTACAGCAAGAATGTTGGAATGGTGGGAGAGAGAGCATGATGACAAAGATTACTTTGTCGGGAATGACCCGGGAATGGTAAATGCCCTCTGATAGTGTGGACTGCTAAAATTCTTCAAGGTCCAGAGCATGAGGGCCTAGTTGAGGTTGCTTGAATACTTAGTTCACATGTGGGATGTGGACCAACAGGTATTCCATGTGGGAAATCACATTCTTGAGATAGATATTGAGGATATCTACTTCTTTACCGGGTTATCTCACTGTGGGGCTCTAGTTACACTAACAGGTAGTAGAGGAGGTGGCAAACCTATAAACCATTATATCAACGCACATTACGTGCTCGATACTCATAAACATAAAGAAAAAGTTGCTATAAGAGACATCTGTGACTTACCTTTACAAACTATCCTCTACACCATTATGTGCATGGCAGGGAGTGAAGCTCCCCATATGGATCTTCAAAGTGATTTCCAGTATGCGCTGGAATATATGGAGCCCTGAGTTTTCAACTGGAGTGACGGGGTTCTCAAAATCATGAAAAAACAATTGACCAGGTGTAGGAGAGGTGACTTGAAACAGTTCGGATACAGGTCAATTTTGGTGTCCTTCCTGGAGAGGGTTCCAAACTTGTGCCTACAGGTAGAGTGGGGCATACGCCCCATAGGATCCAAGAATGAAGAGGTGGGTCTACCTCATTGCATGCCATGTGACTGGTCCTATCGTTAGGTATAATGATGTTTTCTTTGATTGGTTGAGGCCCCAGATGCTTATGGTAGGTGACTACGCATATGCGGATTTAGAATTTCAAGGTGATATAGACTTGGTTCTTCCTAAAGGTTCTTAATGGGGGAACATAGGTAAGAAGTACATTTTGGTTTTATAATGTTTTTGTGATTTTTAATATAAAATGTTTTTTATGTTCTTTGTCCAATGACTAATCAAAATCTCTTTGATAATGCAAATGTGGGACCTCATCGACCTCCAGGTTCATCTCCCATCCAGAGGCGAGGGGAGAGAGTCGAGTTAGGAGGATTCGCCGCTGCTGACTACGAGGCTATAGAACAAAACTTAGAGGGGCTGACAATGGACGTCCCATATGCCTCTATTGATGATATCCTGAGGCATTATCAATGCTACACAGTGGGCGTATCTGCTTCCATAGGTCAACTGCTCGGTAGAGTAGCACGGGCAGTCGCATGTTATCGTGAGTAGCATCCTTGATGCTATATTTGTATATGAAGCCATGTGCTTCACATTTTTGATATTTTGGTCTTCGGACAATTTTTTTTTTTTTTAAACTTTTATCGTTATATATATATATATATATATATATATATGAGGCTTCTACCGACTTACTTGTTTGTATATACAAAGAGTGATTGGATTTTATAAATTTCTCAAATGTCTGTCTAACACATAATTAACTAGAGCATATGTTAATGTATTTAGACATCTAGGAATGTGTTGATATTCGATGTAATCAAAATGACGTTCCAAGAGGCAAATTCCTAAATATACCCTTAATAATGTAGGACTTCGGATGGAGTAGACATTACTCAATTGTAGGACTACTAACTGCAAATGGAGTTGTACAATAAGATGAAAGATTCGAAGTGAAACAATGTTGGTCAATAATTTGATGACTCTGCTGTATTCTGGGATATTATTAGTTGCACAAACAAGGAAAACACCGTGTAGACTAATCAATTCATCTATAGGTGCGTAGATTTCCCAAGCAACATATTTTAAGTTATGAGTGCTGCGACTAGTGTCATCAACGGAGCCAAGGTAGGGTAGCGAAGACAACGACATATGGAAACCAAGAATAATGCAAGGTAAGAAACTGAGGGTCGAAACTAAACAACAAAAAAGCACACAAGAGTATGGTACACTTAAAAGTACAAGCACTCATGCAAAAATGACTTAAGCATAGTACTTCTTTAAGTAAATCCCATTTCGGGGCTCACTCAAAGGGATTCCATCATAATCAACTAGCTCATAAGCTCCCTTCTCCAACACACGTTTGACAATATAAGGACCTCGCCACATGGCCTCGAATTTACCAGCCCCTATCAAATCACGATCCTGTTCGTAAAGGAGAACTAGATCACCTTCACAAAAACCATGTTGCTTGACATGCTTGTCGTATTAGGATTTAACACGTTTCTTCTGAGTTTCAATAACTAGGGCGACATCACGATGGGTTTCATCTAATTGCATTAAATAAAACAGACTCTCTTCTTCAACAAAGTTATTGGGGAGAAGTTCAATGACCAATTTCAATTATGGTAGTTCACATTCAATCGACAAGATAGACTCGATACCATAAACTAGTTGGAAAGGTGTAAATCTCGTGGTAGACTTGACAGATGTCCGATACACCCATAATGTTGAGAATAACATCGTGTGCCAGTGTGTCTTATGAATTCCTATCATCCGTCGAAGCACACAAATGAGAAATTTTTTGATTGCTTCAACCTGGCCATTGGCCTGTGGGTAATACGGGGTTGAGTTTTCATGGCGAAGACCCAACTTTTCAGTAAGTTCAGACATCATAAAATTCTGAAAATGGCTAGCGTGATTAGTAACGATAGCTTGAGGGACACCAAACCAAGTAATGATGTGATTGAATATGAACAATGCTGTAGTTCTCCCAGTGTTATCAAATTTAGGCATCGCCTCGACCCATTTAGTGAAGTAATCCACAACTACAATGATGTATCCATGCCCCCCAGCCCAGTGAGGGTTGCATGTCATGAAGTCAATGCCCCATTTGGAAAATGGACCGATGGAAACTACATGATGTAAGGGAGAAGGATGAGATATTATCTTGTTATTATAAGTTTGGAAAGCATGACATTTCTGAACAACAATTATGCAATCCTTAAACAAAGAAGGCCAGAAACAACCCGCTCGTAAGATCTTTTGGGAAGTGGCATACCCAGACATATGACTGCCACATTCTCTAGAGTGAAATTCATTCAAACCTTTCTCAGCTTCATCGTAAGTGACACATCATCGAAAAATGGAATCAACATTGCAGAAGTAGAGGGTATCACCTAGACTGATGTATTGGCGGGCTTGATATTGTATACGACGACGATCTGTGCTAGATTGATCGGGTCGGAAAGTTTGAGTCTGAAGATAGATGATGATATCTCCGTACCATACATCATCATAACTAATCAAGAAAAGGGATTCATCAGGTAAGGAATCCTCTGCCACATTTTCTGTCTTAGTGGAGGGAAGGTCGCATATCAGTTCGATGAAAACCAAAGATTTCTTAGACTTAGAGCGTTCAAACTCTTGGAAAATCACTATCCATTTGGAGTACTTTCCCCCTAGCAATTGTTGGGTAAGGATATGTTGCATAGGGTGGCAATTGGAAATAACAATGGTTTCATGCAATAGGATATAATGATGAAAACATTGGACAACTTGCACAACTGCTAAGGCTAGTTTCTCCACATGGAGGTATTTGGTCTCAGTGGTCGTGAGACTTCTATTCAAATAATATATGACATGCTCATCGTGGGAATCATCCTCTTGGACTAAGACCATAGTAATTTTAGAGTCTGAAGCAACTAAGTAAAGGAAGTAATCTCGGTTGTAGTCAGGTGGAAACAATAATGGTGTATGGGTTAAGGCACATTTCAAATATTCGAAGGCTTGGTTAGCAGTATCGTTCCATACAAACTCGTAACCTTTCTTGAGTATCTAGGTGAATCCTTTCGTCAGTTAAACGTAATTGGGGATGAAATGTCACAAATTTTTTTCCTTCCCTTGCAAATTTTGGAGCTGGTGGAGTGTGGAAGGAGGAGGTAGATTAAGGATGGCCTTAACCTTCAAGGGGTCAACGCAAATCCCATGTATTGACAAAATAAAACCGACAAGTCGGCCGGACTCCAAAAAAAAATGCATTTCTATGGGTTTTAGCGGATACGATAATAACGACAACGTACAAAAATGGCCCTCAAATGTGTCGAGTGATCTTGACGATGCATGGAATGCGTCGATAGATCGCCAAGATAGGGTTGCACAATGTGATTAATATCATGGAAAGTGTAAGACATAGCACGTTGAAAAGTCATGCTAGCATTATTGAGAATGAAGGGTAATTTCCGATAAGAAAAGGTTCCCCAAGGGAAAATGAAAGCAGTCTTGTGTTGGTCTACGGGTAGAATATTAATCTGATTGTAGATGGAGAAACCATCCATCAAAAAGAAGATCTCGCTGCCGGCACAGTTGTCGATGATTTGGTCAATGAAAGGGGTCAGGTAATTGTATTTAGGACAAGCCTTATTTATGTCCCTATAATCCACACAAACATGGATGATACCTTGTTTCTTATTCACCGGAACTAGATTGTATACCCAATCAGTCAAAGCCACGTGATAAATTAAGCCATCTTTAAGAATTTTTTCAACTTCAATCTTGATAGCAACAACTTTGTGTGGGTGCACTGGGCGAAGTCTCTTCCGAATGGGTTTAGTGTCTAGGTATGTCTTAATCTCATGTACAACGATATCAAGATCGATACTTGAGATCTCTTCATAACTCCAAGCGAAAACGTCGCGAAATTCTTGGAAAACGGATTTATACGTGTGGACCTCATCAGTAGAACACGAGGCTCTGATATGAACGTTCTCCACGACTCTGGGTTTAATGGATATGTCAAGAGGGATAGTAGGTGAAATTTTGCTCAAGTTCCCTTCGTACAAAACATCGTGTGATGACTCAAGAACTGAAGAAATAACAACAACGGTCGACAGAGCCGAAATCCGTTGGTAACTCTCGATGGTGTCACATTCTAGGAAGAGAATGGAGAGGTGATGCCCATTGTCCTAGGGAGTGTCTTCCATAGACATGACTGATGTGATCATCTCATCTGTAGGAAAAATCATGTGAAACAGATTGGGAGATGAATCACAGAGAGAAGGAGAGGAAGGGGTTGTCGATTGAATAGCTTGGTAAGAGGATTCAACTGAACTTAATGGCATCTAGTTGCCATAACGTGGGTGATCACCAGGATTAGGTACTACCCATGGGTCATATGACTCAGGGGTTTCATGAACAATGGTGAATATCATGTTAATAGAGGCAACAAAAAGAGGGGGAATATCGGGTGGTGGGATTGGAAATTTACCCATCAAAGTAGAATCTTTCAAAAGACCCACTTCGACATTCTTGTAACCAGGGGGTGTCTTCGAGATGAAGGGAACGTTGCTAGTACGAGAATCATAATTAAAGAAATCCAGTTGGTCAAAAGTAATGAAATTCCTTGGTGTGGGAAACGTAACACATGGAAAAGGGTAGACACAATTGCAGACATGGAATCAATCCAACTTCGGCCAAGTACAAGGTTATAATCAAGAGGTGCATCAAAGACCTCAACCTCAACAATGACCGATTTACCTTCCAACGCAATAGACAACGAGGGGAGAACACCGTATGGTTTAAAGTCTGTACCATTGAAGGCCTTAAGTGTATTGTGTGATTCAGTGAGGGTAGGGGAGCTAATGGCTTTCTAAAAAGTGATGAACATGAAGCAAGTCGAGGCTCCTTCATCAATAAAAGTTCAATAAATATTCTTGTTTTCAACAAAAACTTGGATCTGAAATGATAACTGAGGAGGAAGCCTTGGAACGCGATCCTCCAAGTCAAAGATTATGATATTAGTAT
>ML806556.1:102246-121806 GCA_009831015.1 Picea engelmannii | reverse complement strand
AGGGCCAACCATGTGAAGGTGGAAGCTCTTATGGCCCCTCCCCCCCCTCACATCACTCTCAATTCCCTAGTACCCAATCTATATTCTACTAGAAAATATGCATTAAAAATATTCAAAATTGATAAAAAGTGATTGTAAAGCTAAGAAAGAAAGCTAAGATATAATAAGTACAAAGTTGTTTGATTTCATTTTTCTTTGAACATAAGTACTACAAATTAATAGAATTGAATTTGTTTTATCTCTCTATCCATATTTTACTAACCATCTATATTTCATATTGAACTAACATAAGTACAAGAAAGTATGCAAAAACACATTCAAAGGCAATGCAACAAAAAGTATGCAAGAACTAATTCAAAGGAATATGTCATAAAAAATAGTTTTGTAAATGAGGTTTATCATCCAGAAAATGTTCCAAGTATACTAGCTATATGTACGTCAATTTGTCTTATAATAATATTATACATGATCTTTTTTTTAGGCCTCTTATGTGCTTTCCAGTTCTTAATTAAATCATCAACATCCACGTCTTCATTTTTCGGGGGCTCTTCAGAAGGTGATTGTGCTTGAGTCCTCTAATGCAGAGCACGTGTGGTGTCATACTTACGACGTGTAGGCTGTTGTGAGGGGGAATCATCTACTAAAACAAAAAATATTAAATTTATATGACCAATTTTTAAATATCATTGAAGTAGTTTAGTAATATTAAAAAAAAACTATGCAATGTAATTATTTTCTTGGTGCACTAGTCGACATCGTTGGAGTGGCTGGCATGTACTCATCTTCAGGTGTATGAGCCTTAAGTATGACATTCTCTTCCATTGAAACAACAAAATTTATAAGGACACTATCGTAAAAGTATAAGTAAAAAAAATTAGAAGTACAAAATTTATAACTACGAAATTATTAAGTATATGATCAATATACAACTATATTACTGTCATGGGCCTTAGTTGTAGGAACATCGTGGGGATACACCTCACTGGAATGGAGCTTCTTGGGAGCACCATGTTGTGGCAATCAATGCACTTCTCTCCAGTACCAATGGGCTCATTGTTAGTTATATTCCCCTGATTAAAACAAAGTAACACATTAAATTTATGGATGATATCAAGCATGAATGTATTTTATAAGTAATGAAAGGTTAATGTGGATTGATTTTTATTTACCTTATCCTACAAAATGGATCTTGGGGTCCACCCCATGCTTTTAAGATATTCGACGAAAGATTGATAGCCGTACCTGTAACCAATATGGAGGTATTTCTCCATGGTTTTAGTTCCGAAGTCGTCACCCTGCATTGCATAAGAGTATGTGTTTTTAATGTTGTTGGATGCAGTTACCTGAAATTTGGAAGACAATACAAATAATATTGTTAATATGTTTGGGGACCTACAATTCATGACTGTAACTTCATGTAGCTTCCCTGGCCTAGCTCGTGATGTCCATGTTTGAAATTCCTTCATTTTGTTTCCTTCGAAGTGTCAGGCAACCTGTCATAAAAAATTCAAAGTATGTTATATACCACACTTTTATTTAGATCTAAAGAAAATTAAAGGTATTTAATTCAAAATGTAATTTACCTTGGAGTACTAGTTGGCGTTTTTCCTTCTTTTCTCAAATTTTTTTCCTTTGCATCTTTAATGAGACCCTTCCACTCCCTCTCTGGAACCGTGGGAGGACACTCATACCTAGGGTTATTTTTCAAGTGAACCCTATACACATCTCGCTTAGATTTTAAATATTGGCCAGCTAAGGAGGTGGTCGTTTTTTTATTGAAGGTGCCTACTCCAAAGAGGCCTTCCATATAATCCATAAGTTCTTTGAGGTTGGAATTTTGGGATTTCACGTTGTGTGTATGGTTGGCCCAAAAATGACCAATGCCTTGGTCTCCAAGTGCCTATAAAAATGGTTGTTTCCTACACGAAAAAAATATATGATCATTAATTTAAAAATAATAATCTAGATGATTTATGTTTGAGATAGACAACATGAAATAGTTAAAATATAAAAAACTATCTGGGAGTCTTATTTTCTTTAATGGAAGTCCTTCCTCGTTTACCATAAATGTGCATGGAAGGGTCACCATGCTGGTAAGACGTCTCACTCTAGGAAATGAAACCATATAATCCACATCATCAGGTTCATCTCTGTCACCACTTCTAGAGCCTAGCTTTGTGGTTGCATGCGGGTGCGTGTCATGGATCCCATATAAAGGTGTGGAGGGTGGAGAAAGAAATATATCAAAAGGTATATGAGGGTCTGTGTCAGGAATTTGTGGCATCTGGGCAGTGCCACTACTACCAACACTGGGCGGAACAAGCTCAAAATAAATCTATATAATAAATAACATGTTTTTTCGTTTAGATAATGTAAAAGTTAAAAAACAAAATTTCATAATTGAACTTATGACATAAAAAAAATCACTTTAAATTATGGTTATTACATTATATTTCCTAAGTTGTGTCATAGTGAGTGTGATCCTTTGTTTGACCTTAGGAGTTTGATCTTCAAGGTCTAACAAGCGAGCAAGTTCATTGTTCACTTTAATGATCTTTGTTTGTATAATTAAGATCGGGTCGGGGGATGAATACATCTCCGCCTTGCTGGGAAAATCATGAGAATCACGGCCTGTAGACTACATATTTCAACAAAATAAATGTTATTTCACTTATATAAATAAATAAAATAACTGATCGCTACACAAATAAAATTATATAAATAAATAATAAAATTCACGTATAATGTAAGTCGAAATTGTTAATCTTTTACATGTTCTGCGATTGACCCTTTTCCATGATCATCCTTCCACATTATAATATAACTAGAACCCCAAAATATTTAAAAAAAATTTAAAGATAAAAAAAAATTGATTTCCACACAAATAAAATGATATAAACAAATAATAAAAAATATAATGCAATAAGTAGAGGTTGGTTAAATATGTGTTGCATAAGTACCTGTACACTATTATTCGATGTATCTATTTGATTCAAATGGTAATGTACTAATAACTCTTCCCCAAGAGATATCTTTTTTATTGAGCACATGACTACCTGATTCCCTTCACGTCCCTCATATATACAATTCAGTTGCTTGTTTGTTGTCCCAGGTCATGTGTTGTTTATAAACCCTACGATATTTTTGGAAGCTTTAGTCCTTCCATCAATATATATAGTTGCTCCCTTATTATTATTGTTGTTTATTAGTTGTACATAATTTGCAGCGAGTGCATATCTCCACATACTTCGCATGTACCATAACAACCAAATCCAATTGTTATAGTCATAACACGGTCCAACATAGTCCATCAATTCAATTACTATATTCTATTTTATTGTTATTCCATCCATGGAAAATAACCCCAGGCCATGCAAGGAGGATGGTGCAACGCTGTGATACCCATGTTTCCCCCAGTTTGTAAATATAACTATAACTGGCCAAGAGACTATGGAAGACTAAATATGTATGAATGTTTGAATTGATGAACCCTTGTATAAAAGGGTCAATGTATGAATTTATATTATTAATAGAATTTTAATTTGAATATGTGTTGCACAGCTGCTGAAAGGGGGGAAGTTTTCCAAGATAGACCACGGATGTTATGAGAGAGATGGTGAAGGGACACCAAGCATGGTTGATATGACCCTCACCAGACCAGTACCTACTGGGTTTAATTTCTCAACAGTTCTCTGACCCATAAATGAATTACTAGTTAGGCTGGTAGTTGGAAGGCCATCCTCAAGAGTTAATGAGGAGATGGGGTAGGGTACCCATCTGTAAGGCTTCTAGGCCTGACCATGAGTGGGGATTCAAACCCACACAACCTTGTCGAGGAAGGAAAGAAATGAGGTAATTCGGGGGACAAAGACAGATTTGCAAGATAATAGAGTAGAGAAAAACACTCTCCAGAGAAGAGTAGTGGATATACTTTTCTTCTGAAGTAGAGAGAAAAGCTGAGAATAAATCTTGTTTTGGATGTAAAAAGCATGGGGCAGGGTTTTTCTACAAGACGATAAATGAGGATGACGAGTGACTAAGGAAGTACTCATGCAAACCTCCTTTCTTGGAGTAGAGAAGACCAATTTCCCAGTTTCTATGGGAGAAGGAGATTAACCTTCATCCCTGACTGTTGTCGAGCAAAGAGAAAGAATCTCTCTCAGATCATCATGGTATAGCTTGGGAGTGGCCAGTGGTAAATCCAGTAGGAGTGGCTATGCCTATGGTTGGGAGGAAATGGGAACCCCTTTCAACAGTTGTTTCACATTTTCTAGTTCTGATAAGTATTTTCACACTTTGTGCATTATATTGGATGTGATGATGAAATGTTTGTGTTTATGATTCAGTCTCTCAATATTTGAACAATTATTAGAAATTCTCTTTTATTCTTGTAAAATGTTATATCTATGCGATCTTGGAATTATCTTAGTTCAACTGTTAGAGAGTCATGGGATGTTAGTCCACAGGAGAGTTGGGGTAGGATTGACTGAAATGTCTAAGTCCTGCAAACCCTGTGAAGCTTACCTTAGCGGGAATGTCAAGTCTAAATTTTATGAAAGAAGGGTGTTTTTCCCTTAGAGTATTCACCCATATGACCGAGGGCTCACATAAATCTCCTTAACCCCTTTGCTGTGAAAAGGGATTCATGCTTAGCCCCTAAGTTTTCCTAAAGGACCCATGTAACTAGGGCCTAGGAACCATGTGCTAGTTCGAAAGGAGCTAGCTCTTTCGAATTTGGGACTTTGGGACTTGTGACTCCACAATCCTCGAAGGTAGATGAAGGTAGAAGTCACGAATCAACGATGACCGATGATTTGGGGATCCAATATGGATCGCTCTCAGCCGTTAGATAGGACATAGGAGGGGAGGTGTTAAGTGCTTCAGTGAAGTCTTACTTCAAGATATTTGGAAAGGTCTAGCACCAAAACTCTCGAATGCTGGAGTCGCAGAGTAAATCTGGACTGTTGAACTGGAGGGACATGTGTACACAGATCCATTATTATCCAAGAATCCATGTATTTGGTGACTTAGAAAAACATGATATTTCCTCGGAGGCCGGCAAGCCAGAGTAAATCCTGTCCGTAGGCGCTAGGTACACGTGGCGACAGATCCGACATGGTCTAGAGGGAAAGACGGGAGACAAAGTCATCGAACTTGCGAATGCCAAATTGTCGAAGTAGTGTGGACCATCGATCCTTAGATCCTTTGAGATCCTTCTAAACTGTTGATCTAAGGGACACACCTTGTACTACCTGAATAACTGGGAATGCGTCATGGAGCGAAACGTGGCCCCTACCTGTTCCCGTCAAGTGTTGATCATTGAACCAAGACCATCGGATGAGGGGGTACATGGAAGACGATCCCTTTGTCTGGATATTTTGTACTCCGGAGGAAACCAACCAAGAGTTTATGAAGTATGAACTCGCCGAAGTCATGAGTGTCGAAGTGGATCTCGACCGTTGGTCGAAAAGGACACGTGGTGCAAGATCATGTAGTCCGAAGACTTATCTCTTTGGGGGATTTGCGTCGAGAGGGTTTAGTAATATCTAAAGATGAAGCCGCTAAGTAATGAGAGCCATAGATATAAGGATCTACGTGGAATCCTACTGACTGTTAGATAACATGGTTGGGTAGTTATCATTCTAAGATGATGTGGCTCGATGATGTCATCTGAGGTGATGTGGACACACATTACATGTTCCATGTGTCACCCAATTTTGGAGGATTCACATACCCATTGTGCCTGTTAGAGACTGGCACGTGTTACCCCTTGACATTCTACGCATGTCGGTTCCTGGTGTGTGCTCGCCTAGCCAATGCGGCTGGTGATGTATGCGAGACTCCGAGAGTTTGGGTAAGTTCGAGAGTTCAGGGATTTTGGGGCATGTTATAATTTAGAAACGACCAAAACCAAAAGCCGAATGCCGAATGTTGATCACCAAAGGGACAAGGCCACATGGCGAGCTATCGGGAGTTAGAGAGTTTGGACATAGTATGGTAAAAATAAACATCCAATGAGAATCACTGAACATTGAACGCCGAAGGGCTAGGGGCACGTGGCAAGATTATGAGACTTCAAGGATAAGGATATAGGAATGTTCAATGCTGAACGCCGAAACTCCTCTTAACCATAGATCGTGATGGAGGGTGTGGACCATTGATCTCCCCCCAATGCTGTTCGGCGGTATGAGATTAGACAACACTCTCAGGAACTCCTGAAGCCCGGGAAATTCTGAAGTTCCTAAACCTTGCTAATGCAGGTTCTTAGCTTCCAGTTTTTAGCCCAAGGTCACGAGGAAGATCTTGTTAGATGGTTTAAGTGCACAGTAAGATATGTAAGCTTCAGGTGAACTGATTAAGAGGGTTTTTCTTAAGCAAGGGATGAAATATGAACCAGGGAAAGTGAAAAACTATTGATGCCCCACCCCTAGAAATGATATTTATGGGTTAGGTGTGTTATAAATTGGTATCAGAGCATGGAGACAATACTTGGCTTGCTTGATATCATGCATGAGTCACATAAAAATATTATTAGAGAACTTATGGGGTAATACCCTACCTTACCCCCTTCTACTGTTGATAGATCTTTTGGAAGTCTGCACTTTAGGTTGCTAATAATGTCTCCAAATAAAGAACCGACTTCACCTTGCAATGATATATGTTGTTCATGAATTGGTAGATTAGTAATGAACATAAAATGTTTTATTTGTACTTAAGCAATCGGTGAACAACATGAGAACTACAACTTAAAATATGGTGACACATCAGGAATTGGGGGAGATCTCCCATAATAGAGAGGAAGAATCTGATGAGAGGAGGGTGGTGGAAACCCCTCCAAATTTGGCCCAAACTGTAAGAAGCCTCATGGCAGAATTATAGAGATATAAGGTTGACAATGAAAGGTTGATCGAGGAGCAGGAAAATCAGACATAAATTAATGCAGTCCTACTGCAAAGTCTATCAATATACAAAGGCAACTGCAACATGGGCTAGCTGCTAGTCATGTGGACAGGCATCATACTAAGAAAACTCCAAGACCACCTAAGATACATAAGTATGGTCCAAAAAATGGCCACACTAGGATGAGCACCTCAAAGAAGGCCCAACATGGAGCCACAAGACATTCAATGGAATATTCCTTTCATGAGGACACTGAAAACTCCAAGGAATCTTCTAGTGGTAAAACTAGTTCCCATTCTCAGACAAGAGGAAAGAAGAGGAAACATTCCAAGAGTCGTGACCCTAAAGAATTCAATAAAGACAAACCACCCACCTTTGATGGAGAGATTAAGAAGGGGGAAGAAGCAATAGTTTGGTTACTTGGCTTGAAGAAGTACTTCAGAGTCCATGACTACTCTGAAAACTTAAAGGCTTAGATAACCATTTTCAACCTAAATGGGAAAGATTCCATTTGGTGGAAAGACCTTAGGAGTGTGAAAGGAGTCCATGAGAAGGACTTGTTATGGAAACAATTTGAGAAATAATTCAAGAAGAAGTACCTGTCCAAAAATTACTTTGATGGGAAGACCAAGGAGTTCTATGAACTCAAGCTGGGACAACTCACCATAGATGAGTATATCAACAAATTTATTGAGTTGATGAGGTATGTGCCCTATATAAAAGATGAAAAGGTAAATATGCAATTATTTATTAGTGTCTTACCTCAGTCCTACTTGGACATAATTGAATTTGATGAGCCAAATAGCTTAGAAGATACGATTCAAAAAGGAATGTATTTCTATGAGAAACTCAAGAGTAAGGCAGAACCCTGTGAAGACTGGAAGTGTTAGCACTCTGTAATTTTCCCAAGGTTGTGGAGGTAGTCACAGAGGCAACATCAAAACCACTTCGAGTCAGGGATCTATCCCTCCAAGACTCAGAGAGGGATCTCTTTGTGAAATTTATCTTTGTTAGAGATTTTATTTTAGGCTAACTATGTAGAATAGGATAAGTTTCTGAGTTGGGTAGGTGTAGAGAAAAGGAACCATGGGCAATGGAGTCACAATCTGAGATTTAATCAAACAAAATCCTATAGACAACCTTACAGGGCAAGGTAGGCAAATCAATGGATTCTTCGTAAGCTTGGGGTATGGAAGAGGGGGAAAAATGCTGAGAGGTCAAATTAAAGATAGAACCGTAAAGAATTCTGCGTTTAACTTTTAGTGGAAAACATTGACATTGCTTTAAACTAGGAACAAGGTGTTTTTACAAAAAATCTGATCTTAAATATCTTTGAAACAATGGAGAAGACAAACATATATTATAACATAGGAAAACAAAATCACAATGAGAAAAAAAATCACCAATGAATTTGACACAAGAATCCTGTAACTACTGCGACTGTATTATTGAATTGATGAAAAATACAGGAGGCTTTGTGAGCTGTTTACAAAAACTAAAGCATGGTCTCTTCTCCCCCTTTTGCACATTTGATTCCATACCATATATAAACAAGACTCTCCTCGGGATCCCAAGGTCGAATTCAACCACCTCGGCCAAAAATAGCAAGAAATCCCCAAAAATATGGAACTATCCACCATGAAAGACGGGCCTAATTTCTGCAAAAAAGGGGCCCGAACAGACATCTGGTTCTCTTCAACGCTGACACTTGGGAAAAAATTGAAGGATTTTATTGTATATGGGCATGTTCCAGACAAAAACCTCCTTCAGTTTCACCAAATTCGCCTCCAGCTCGCCGTAATAGCTCCCGTAAAATTAGGACTGTAACAGAAGAATGAAAAACTGAAAAAATGGGCCTTGAAGATGGCTTTGATTCTCCCTTCTCGTCGCACTTGTGAAAAAACTGAGAGAGGTTTTTGTTATTCATCCCATTTTGATAAAAAACCTCTCTCGAATTTTGAAAATCCATCTTTATTTTCCCAGAATCACCTTTGGAAAAAGAAATGATGAAGAGGCAAAAAAGGGTGAAATTTGGGAAAAACAATTTTTTTTTCGGGAAGGAGGTATTCCGGACCCCCCCCTAAGGTGGTAAGCGGTTTTAAGGGGGGGGAGGGGGGGTTCTGCTAGAATGTGGAGCTAACAAGTGTCCAAGGGATGGTTTCATAAAACAACCATTCCATACCCCCCCTCTCGTTAAACTTCAGATGGAGAGGGGGGGGGTCCGGAAAATTTCATGGCTATTTGATTTATTTGATTTTGGGAAAGAGATGTGTACGGGCTGGGTAGGACTTAGGATAGGTTTAGTTTTTATGTTTTTTGATTTTTGTTTCTTTTTAATATATTTTATTTTGATTTATGTTTGTTTTTTGTTTTAAAGTTTTATATTTTGTTTTTATATTCGTTTGTTTTTAATATATGTTTTTTGTATTTTATATTTTTAATTCTTGTATTTAATGTTTTATTTTTATTTCTTTTAATTTATATGTATGTTTATTATAATTTGTATTTGTTTTATTTAATGTTTAATATATGTATTTTTATATTGTTTTTTAATTTGTTTTTTAATCAATTTAAATTAATCAAACTCTAACCTAATTACTAACTTAGATAATTAACTTAATTATTAATTATTAATTAAATAATTATTAACTAGTTAGTTATAAACTAGTTTAACCAATTCTAACTATACTAACATTATTATTTAATCTAATTAACTTATTGTTCTTTGTGTTTATCCTAAGTTTGATTATTCATGTATGGGTGATGGGCGAGAGGTAGTCAATGGGGAAAAAGGACAAGGGAGTGAGGGCACAGTGTGGATGAAGGATGCAACAGGGTGATGGGGGATCGAGCAAAAAGAATGGAGAGGAGAAACAGGATCAACCGAGCCAGACTTCATCATCATGAGAGAAACGCCAAATCAATAGTCGAAGAATTGAGTTACCTATGATTTTAGGTCCCCAACATAGGCTCCACCTGGGGATGGAAACTCTTTCAGGAGGTGTCAAGAACCACTAAACTCTAAAAATGCAGACCGATGCCTTATTCTTTGGGCCATGGAGTCACTACATCTACAATCTTCGAGCTGGCTCAGATTTGACTGGACAGTGAACTAGATACTATCAAATGCAAACTCTGTTGGAAATCATACAATACTGTAAAGATGCTCAAATGACTGAGCTTATTCAAAACCACTACCTACCCTACACTACTGACAATTTCATCATTTCAAATGATGCAATAATGCCAATGCAGCTAGTTAAGAAACTGCTCTACTAGCTCTGCTCTTTCAATGTTTTTACTAAATATCAGAAATAGAACTTGCATGAGCAACACATACTGATTTCCAATATGATCCTTACAACACAAAGTCATGGGTTTGTGGACAATTCCAGAGACTTTGGGAACCAATGGGTATTCTGAAAAGAAAAATTCCTCCATATAGGCAGCTACGGGATCATGATAAACGTGACCTATTTCCTGATGTTCAAAATCAACCAATTCAACCTCATGATTAGGTACTATATTTACGCTGTCTAGATCCTCAAAAAATTTCTGATATGGCTACAAATGTTCTGATGGGCTTTGTAATGTGACTTCTACTAAAAAAGACAATGAAGCTGACTGCCTGATCATGTCAATATCATAACAATGTTTTATCCCATAGCTAGATGATGGAAAAAGACTTTGACAACACAAGTCATCCAACACATTTGATATTGGATCCTATAGAAAATGAAATGATTGTTGTATTGGTTCCACTACAACTTCTTGATTTTTTGTGTGTTTACCCTTTAGCATATACTCACAATTCTTTTTCAAAAAATGAAATGAATTAAAGCTTAATGGTACAAAGTTATTTTTGATTAACTCATAATTTGCCTCAGGCTCTAATCTTTCATCAGGAATTTGAAAATCAATGTAGGTCAAGGGCGGCAATTCTGGGTTTAGAACAACCTCGACATCAACACTAGCATCTTTACCTAGTTGATGAGAACATTCTCCCTCTCTACTATTGACAACTTGCTTACAATTTCCTCTCAAAAATTGAAAAGAAGAGAAACATAAGGGCAAAGAGTTTTCCCTTACTCTGAAATTTTCTACCTCTTCCTCATCACTGTCATGACTGTTGTGCAAGGGTTGATTGTCATATCTGAGTTGTAACTGATCTTCTTCCTTCCAACAACATGTTGTTGGTTGCTTTGAATAGTCAACATCTATTTCAGTCTCATGATCATCATCATACTGATCACACTTGGGTAGATTATGCCAGTAAGAAAAGTCATCAAACATGCACATCATATCAGCTGGCTGTTCCTCTATAAGTTGAGATGAAAGCTCATCTTTGAATGCGTTTTGAATTGAATACATCAAAGAATCATTATCCAAACCATGGTACCAAGGATGAGCAGCAAAATGTTTGGGAACAATGACCTTTTTTTTCTCTGAAATCAATGGAACATGATGTCTTTGGACAACAAGCTCATCTTTCCTGTTGATCCTCTGCATCATCTCTTCCATGGTGCTGACCAAAATGTCCAGTTTAGCTTCTGATGACTTCAACTACTCCTTTTATTTGTTCTTTACCTTTGACCTTTTGATCAACAAGTTGGCCTCCACATCAACTGCAATGTTCTGCATTTCTTCAAGGCTTGTAGTGTTCCTTTCTCTTAATTGGAATGCCATCTTAGGATCGAAGGGATTTGGGAAATGCAAGTGAGATGATCCTAGGGGTGGCCTTATATCAACAGGCATTGCATGATATACCTTATTGAAACTTGTTGAAAACTGTTGTACTATTTCCCCTGGCTATCTTTTCAAATGGTCATATTCTTCTAGGATGAGAAAGACATTTCTCATGATCACCCACTGATCTAGGAAAGCTTGCACAAACTGATGGAAATTATTAATGCTTGCAGCTGGGAGATTTTTAAACTAGTTCTTAACTTTACCTTGCAAAGATAGGGCAAACATCCATATATATACATCGTCAGCTTCAACCTCATAAAGGTCAAGGAAATCTTCAAACCTCCGGATGTGTTTTTCAGCAGTAATATTGGCATCCTCTCCATCAAACCTGGGAAAATTTATGGTGTAATTTGTAGGGAGGTCATGGAGGATAGGAGGAAAATATAGGGGTTTATATCTGTCTGGGATTTTGACAGGTACAAGAGGTGAATCAAGAGGTTTACAACCATCTAGAGCTTTAGAAAGAGTAGGAGATAAAGCAGGAGGCTTATGTCTCACTAGGACTTCAACAGGTGCATCTGGGATGTGCACAGGTGTATGAGTATGTACATAGTCTACAATTGGGGATATGATATCTTGAGGCTCATTAGTTTGTAGATGATCAATGTAATTTTCAGCAATATACTTTTGATTAGGCTTAGAATAAGACAAAACATAATTGCAGATAAAACCAAAGATGTCTTGAATGCAATTTGAGCTTGAGTACCTGGTCTTTCTAGGCTACTTGGCCATGCTTTAGGTTCTTCCTACAGTGGAGTCTTTGAGTTGGCACTGTCTAGAGCTGATTGGAGTTGCCAGGTGAATGATCTCAGCCTTATTGTGTCTGGTCATTGTCCACCATCAGTGATTAGATCTGGAGCTTTGAAGTGTACTACTGGGAAGAGCTTCTCCAGTATGGTCGCCATTCTATTAGCACTCTGTAATTTTCCCAAGGCTGTGGAGGTAGTCACAGAGGCAACATCAAAACCGCTTCGATTCAGGGATCTAGCCCTCCAAGACTCAGAGAGGGATCTCTCTGTCAAATTTATCTTTGTTAGAGATTTGATCTTAGGCTACATATGCAGAATATGATAAGTTTCTGAGTTGGGTAGGTGTAGAGAAAAGGAACCATGGGAAATGGAGTCACAATCTGAGATTTAATCAAAACAAATCCTACAAACAGCCTTACAGGGAAAGGTAGGAAAATCAATGGATTCTTCGTAAGCTTGGGGTATGGCAGAGGGGGAAAAATGCTGAGAGGTCAAATTAAAGACAAAACAGTAAAGAATTCTGTGTTTAACTTTTAGTGGAAAACATTGGCATTGCTTTAAATTGGGAACATGGTGTTTTTACACAAACCCTGATCTTAAATCTCTTTGAAACAATGGAGAAGACAAACATATATGATAACAGAGGAAAACAAAATCACAATGAGAAAAAAACTTCACCAATGAATTTGACACAAGAATCCTGTAATTACTGCGACTGTATTATTGAATTGATGAAAAATATAGGAGGCTCTGTGAGCTGTTTACAAAAACTAAATCATGGTATCTTCTCCCCCTTTTGCACATTTGATTCCATACCATATATAAACAAGACTCTCCTCAGGTTCTTGAGATCGAATTCAACCACCTCGGCCAAAAATAGCAAGAAATCCCCAAAAATCAGGAACTGTCCGCCATGAAAGACGGGCCTAATTTCTGCAAAAAAGGGGCCTGAACAGACATCTGTTTCTCGTCAATGCTGACACCTGGGAAAAAAATGAAGGAGGTTATTGTATATGGGCATGTTATGGACAAAAAAATCCTTCATTGCCTCCAACTCGTCGTAACAGCTCCCGCAAAATTACGACTGTAATAGAAGAATGAAAAACTGAAAAAATGGGCCTTGAAGATAGATTTGTTTCTCCCTTCTCGTGGCACCTGTGAAAAAAATGAGATATTTTTTTTTTCTTCAGCCTGTGCTAATAAAAAATCTCTCTCGGATTTTGAAAATCCATCTTCATTTTCCCAGAATCGCCTCTGGAAAAAGACATGTTGAACAGGCAAAAAAGGGTGAAATTTGGGAAAAACGATTTTTTTTTTGGGAAGGCGGTATTCCAGACCCTCCCTAAGGTGGTAAGTGGTTTTAGGGGGGGGAGGTCTTCTATCATGTGGAGCTGACATGTGTCCGAGGGATGGTTTCATAAAACAACCATTCTGGATCCCCCTCTTGTTAAACTTCGGATGGAGAGGTGGGATTTATGAGCAATGAAAATTTGATTACCGATGTGACATTGATTTATTTTCCACTATTTATCCCACCCATAACCCAAGGCTTTTAGACCTTGGAGAGAAAAAAAACATCAACCTAAACTATAGCTTGGGTTCAATAATAGCTTTTTAGTCCATTAACTAGCATGAGTGATAGTTAACACTGAGATAATGAGGGAAATCCCCTATATCTATTTATCCAATCCCCCCATTTGGTTATGGGGAATGCACGCCCCTTGGATAAGGACCTATAGGTTGACAACATAAATTGAAATCCAAAATCTTTATCATTACATTCTCATCTATGGATTCTTAATTTAGCTAGTGTGAACATCATATAATACAACTATGGGTGTAGTTCCTACCTGTATTACATAAAGTTTAGTGGTGCGTTGAATCCCAAGCACCTTGAAAATATCATGTAGCTATAAGGCTTAGGATAGAGGTCATTTTGGAGAAGATAAAATGGAAACTCAATATCATCCAGTGATCTCTAGCCTAAAATGACCCTACAATATTTTCTCTATTTATCCCCCACTAATTGGAGTAGGTGTTACATTTTCATCACCTACAAGAATAGGTGTTGTATTCTCTTCACCAATTGGATCATGTATTGCATTGTCACTACCAATATGAATGGTTGTTACATTTCTGGTAAGTTTCTTAATTTTTTTTTATTTTTGTTGAATTTTTTGTATTTAAATTTGTGTGAGGTTAAATCTTGAAGTTATTTCAAATGTGTGTGTAGGAACTCAATTTAGAGCAAGGGGAAACAATGAGAGTGGCTATCATGAAGATTCAAATGTCAGTGCAGAGGGTGAAGGTGGATTTAGGAGGCCGCGTTATGAAAAAACAAAAGATTACACGCCAACATCCACATATCCTTTAGATGTTGGCGATGAACTTCCCCGGGAAGGGAATACTAAAGAAATGTTGCTTGAGCGATGCTCATGTATTAAAAAGATATTGGAAAATGATTTGGAAGTCTTGGAAATTCCTTAGGATAGAAAAAAAAGTTTGTAAATTGTTTTGCATTCACTGGAAAACTTTATGGATGCATATCAGAAGATGGGGCCAACCCCTGATAGTTTTGTCGATCTAATGAGGTGGCGAAAGTTAGAGGTGATGGGTCCTAATAAATGAGAGACATTAAAAAACATAGTTTCAAAATAAGACGCCATCTCCATGTTCAATTTCAAAGAGGGTCCAAAGAGGAAAATGTTGAAGGTGCAATATTTTTAGCACCCTGACTTTGCCGGACATTTGTATAACATATTTTTGGTGGCATATGGGAAATTGTCGTGAAACGATGAAGTTCCACACTATTTTGCAAGACACTTTTTTGTGGAGTTTTTCTTGCACATGCACCCGGATTATACTAGTCTATCGTCCAAATATTATGGGACTGTTAAATGACGTACTTATGATCGCAAAGGGGCATATCGAAGTGAGAAATTGAAGAGGCCTCCAAAACCTTTAGTACCTCACCCAACATGGGCATTTGCATCACTTTCAGAGTTCCAAGCTACATCAGAAGTTGACAAAGAGGCCAGGACTGCAATCGGGGAAAATTTGGAAGTTATGTTTTATGGTGTTGATGTTGGCATGAAGCGTTTGAGATAAGAAGCCAATTCCTAGGCCACATAAACTTAGATGCAGTCAACAGAAGAAGTTTGGAGTATGCAAAATTTTGTCGGGATGGTTGGAAGAAGGTCATTTAGAATGATGAACTGAATCGCAAATTGGTATGTGATCTATTTAAGAAAATTTTGACGCATTTTATGATAGTTTACTTCGAGTTCTAGATTTAGATATTCTTGTCTCTATAGAAATAATCGAGTTCTTCTTGCCATTAATTGCAGTTTGGAGATATGTTAAACGAATCACCAGTTAGTAGAGGACTTTATTTGACAAGTTTGAATTTGGATGGATTGAACCGGGTATGTTTTTTTTAATAGTTGTTCAATCTCCACTCTTTTGAATAAGAGATCAACAACAATTATAATTTTGTATAATTGTGAACACATTGAATCCTAGATTTTGTTTTTAGTTGTGTTGTTTACAACTCTCTATTCCACCTCCTGGTACTTGGGCTGGCTTGTCTCAATTCTTAGTGGGAGAGTTTGAAGAGTGTAGGAGTTCACATGTATCATTTAATGTCTTAAAATCATTTAAATTTAATGTGTTATATAATCATTTGAATATATATTTTTTAATTTTCAAATTTGAAATGTGTTATATAGGCTAATGTGGAGAAGATAGTATCTGAGAGTGTGCTCGGAAGGGATATTGAGATTGAGGAAGAACCCAAATTAGGAAAGGATGTGTCCATTCAGGATGATTCATAAATATATGTTCTTGAATTTTATCAAATTTTTGTTTTGTCAAATTTATAGTTTAGCCTTTCCTCAATTATTTTGAATTATATAGAACCCCTAGATAAGTTTGTCGTTGTATTAAATGGTGTACATTCAAACTTATTTAAGGTTAGATCATGATGAATAACTAATTTTGAACTTGAATATGTTTGAATATTTGAAAAAATATTCTATCCCATATCAGAAAAGAGAAAGTTTCTAAATTTTCCTCGATTGCATTCCTTGTTTTTTTGTCTAAGAATGACGTAGTATTATATGAAAACATCCATTCCACTGAATAAAGAGAAGATAAGTATATTTCAAAAGAATGGTTTTTAAAATGGAGATTTGTGAACTTTTTTAGATAATAAGTAGTTTTTTGAAAGAATTGCTTAATATGGAGATTTATGAGTCCTTTAGTTTGAAAGGGCATCGTGGAATTTGATTATATGACCACTGCAGAAGAAGAAGAGAAGTATTTAACTGCTGAGGAGATTAGTATTTTATTGTTGTATAAATATGATTAAATAACAACATATGGGATGAGAATTACATCTAATGATTTGAGACTTTATCCACAAGGAGAATTTCCTGAAGGATTTTGGACTTTATCCACAAGGAGATAAGTATTTCTTTAGAAGAATGACTTAATACATGGAGATTTGTGAATTATCTTCATACATAGTTCTATATTTATTTTCACATTATTATCTAACTCTAACTCACAATCTGTTTTACCAAGAACACAATAACATCACTTGGGATGAGAATTTCACCTGAAGGATTTGGGACCTTATCCACAAGGAGAATTTCACCTCAAGGATTTGAGACCTTATCCACAAGAATAATTTCACCTCAAGGATTTGAGACGTTATCCACAAGGAGATAAGCATTTAGTTGGAAGAATGACTTAATATGGATATTTGTGAACTTTCTTCATACACATTTCTATATTTATTTTCAGATTATTATATAAATCTAATTCAATTTTTTTTTACCAAGGACATAATTTTTCTTTTTAATTTTTTTTAAGATTTTAGATAAGATTTACAAATTGTTTAAATCATGTACTCTTAATTGGAGAGTAACTAGATCTTAAATCTGTTTAACTGTGGTTGGTTATGCTATTATTACTTATTGTTTATTTAATATGTAGTTACAGTATATATTCTAATATGTGCTATTTGTTTTTTTATTATGCTTTTTATTTTTACAGATGTCTAAATTATATTTGGTGGAAAATATGTTTACAATATATTTTGTGGGAAATAGTATATTGGAGGATGACAGTTAACTCTTTTGGTATGTATGCCAATTTTATTTTAATTACAATATTTGAATTCTGTATTATTTCGCATGTTCGAATTGTAAATTTTTAATTTTTGAAATCTGTTTTTTGCTAACTCTTTTGATATGTATGTCAATTTTACTTTAATTACAATATTTGAATTCTGTATTATTTCCCATGTTTGAATTGTAAATTTTTAATTTTTGAAATCTGTTTTTTGCAGGTTTGAATTTCATGTATGAAGTGATCTATCTTAAAGAGATGGCTTAAAGTCCAGAATTTTGGAGTTAAATGTCTTTGTTTTTGTTATCATCTTAAAATGGATGTAGAACTTATGTATTTTACAGTGTTATTATTCAGACTTTGATTATATATATATATATATATATATATATATATATATATATATATATATATATTTCATAATTTTGGAATTCAAAATAACAATTTTTGTCTCATATATACTTGATTTTTCATAATTGATGGTAAAAAAGTGACAAAGTTAACTTGTTATGAACTAATGTTTTGTATAAATTTGATTATATATATATATATATATATTTCATAATTTTGGAATTCAAAATAACAATTTTTGTCTCATATTTGATTTCTTATAATTGATGGTAAAAAAGTGGCAAAGTTAACTTGTTATAACTAATGTTTTGTCATGTATTAATTTAAATGTTTCATTTTATGTTTACTCTGTACTTTAAAAAATATGAAAAATACACGATTCTATTGTCAAATAATGTTTTGTATATTCTCCTTTTTACAATGCATTTTAAATTAAGCATCAAAGTCTTAAATATTTTTCTGCTATGTATTAATTTGAATGTTTGATTTTATGTTCACTGTGTATTGTCAAAAATGTGATTATATTGTCAAAAGGTGGAATGAAAATTTTAACTAGTAACGAAATAATGTTTTGTGTATTCTTTTTTTTACAATGCATTTTAAATTAAGCATCAATCTTTTAAATACTTTTTTGCTATGTATTAATTTAAATGTTTTATTTTATGTTCACTATGTACTATCAAAAAATGATTCTATTGTCAAAAAGTGACAAAGTTAACTAGTAATAAAATGTTCAAAATGATGTGACAAATTGGCAAAAGTGACATTGTTAGTGATAAAATAAAATGTTCAAAATAATGTGACAAAAAAATAAATCCTTAAAATGGAAGAGATGATAACTCTTCTTTAATTTTATTATGTAGTGATTAAAAAAATGTTAAATCTATAAGAGATATTCACCTAAAGGTTCATATACCCTTGAACCTCATGCAATATTACTAAAATAAAATAGAAAAACATACTATTGAAAAAAGTAAGGGTCAATCGAAATAGTGTTTAACAATTTTTCATTCTTTATATCACTATACCACTATCTTACTACTTCAAGTCAATATACTTGGAATAGGATTCACCAAATAGTTTGAGTGTTATACCTCTTCAACATTAATAATTGGTTTTACTACATGACATTAAATTTGTGTATAAACTTTTATTTTACTCTACATGAAATTAAATTTCTGTATAAATTAATATGGTAAATATAAAATTCATGTTTTTTTTTAAAAGTAATATTGTAAATATAAAATTCGTGTTTTCACTTTGGAAGTCATGGTGAAAACTAAATTAAGCATCAAAATATTAAATACTTTTCTACTATGTATTAATTTAAATCTTTGATTTTATGTTCACTATGTATGTAACGAACCTCCTCATTATGACAACAAATATGAGAACAGGTACAATTTTTTTTTTTTTCAGTTTAAGGTGTGTGCGCGTGTGGAAGTAACAAACACACTTGACTCTACGTCGCCAATCGACAACCAACAAGACTCAACCACGGGGTTCAACACAAGAAGACTGAAGGCACACAATGCGTAACTGCAACAATATACGACCCTAGGCATAAGGCGCACAACACAAACATTAAGACATACTGGGGTTGCACAGTAAGAACACAGAGGGAAGAATCCATGGTGTTAGGGTTACTATTTCTGCACAGGAAAGCAGGGCGTTTAGT
>ML806556.1:49451-70703 GCA_009831015.1 Picea engelmannii | reverse complement strand
TAGTTTTTATTGTTGTTAATAACAAATATGGTGCAATAACCTTGACTTACGTACAATAAATTACTCCGAGTTAGTAAATTAAGGTGGTTGTTCATTTAAAAAATGTTGAACTTGGGTTTCATTGTCGGAGTCCTTTAGTCACATGCCTTCCGTAAGGGGCGTAATTGTTCTTCTTATTTTGTTATACTTGATTGTGGTCAGTTTTACTTTGTCGCTAAATGTTTGCGTTGTGCACCTTATGCCTATGGTCGTTTATTGATGCACTTACTCATCGTGTGCCTTTAGTCTTCTTGTGATCAATATCGTGGTCGCGTCTTGTCGGTTGTCCAGGGCGTCGCACAATTAGCGTGTTGTTACTTCTACACGCGCGCACACACTTAAGGAAAAATATATAAAAAAATTGCACCAGTTATTAGAATGGTTGTCGTAACGAGGCAGTTCGTTACAATGTACTATCAAAAAATGATTCTATTGTTAAAAAGTGACAAAGTTAACCAGTAATAAAATGTTCAAAATGATGTGACAAATTGGCAAAAGTTACAATGTTAGCGATAAAATAAAATGCTCAAAATGATGTGACAAAAAAAAAATCCTTAAAATGGAAGAAATGATAAACTCTTCTTTAATTTTATCATGTCGTCATTAAAAAAATGTTAAAGCTATAAGATATATTCACTTAAAGGTTCATATACCCTTGAACCTAATGCAATATTACTAAAATAAAATAGAAAAACATACTATTGAAAAAAGTAAGGATCAATCGAAATAGTGTTTAACAATTTTTCATTCTTTATATCACTACCCCACAATCTTACTACTTCAAGTCAATATACTTGGAATAGAATTCACCAAATAGTTTGAGTGTTATACTTCTTCAACATTAACAATTGGTTTTATTACATGACATTAAATTTGTGTATAAACTTTTATTTTACTCTACATGAAATTAAATTTCTGTATAAATTAATATGGTAAATATAAAATTCATGTTTTCACTTTGGAAGTCATGGTGAAAATTAAAGAAGAAGGATATATATCTCCATACACCTTAACAATCAAATGGTTAATGGATAATCTCTTCTCCTATAAACAACAGAATCTCCTACACAAATATCATGACCTTAAAAATAAATTATTATGATATAAAATAATAAAAATCAAATCTCCTACACAAATATCATGACCTTAAAAATAAATTATTATGATACAAAATAATAACAATCAAATGGTTAAGGGAGAATCTCTTATCCTATAAACAACATAATCTCCTACACAAATATCATGACCTTAAAAATAAATTATCATATAAAATAATTGTGACACTTAAAATATTTATAAAGCATTACATCTATATCAAATTTTTTGTTAAATTAAATATAAATTAACATTGTGAATAATTAAATATATAATAATTGTGAAACATTAAATGTTTATATCAAAAAACAATTCAAAAAAAAAACACTTTAAAAATTATTATTTTTTAATTAGATGTAGAAGTTAAATTTGATATTGAATCCTTCGTATATATTAGAAGATGTTACATTAATGGTTCTATCAACGTAATGGGTATCATAAAGATGTCATGTTAATGCACATAATTGAGAAAGGGT
Source organism: Picea engelmannii (assembly GCA_009831015.1). Classification (NCBI taxonomy): domain Eukaryota; kingdom Viridiplantae; phylum Streptophyta; class Pinopsida; order Pinales; family Pinaceae; genus Picea; species Picea engelmannii. The sequence continues at coordinate 69,093 of ML806556.1, read as the reverse complement.
TAGTTCCATTTAGAAGTTTGAAGTGGGTATCTTGGTGATCCATTACTAGAATTTGCTAGAATCTCGCAAATCCAACCATGTGTAAGATGTGAAGGAACTTCTCTTTAAATAGAGAGTTTCTAGATCAACCTTTTACAATATATGGGAATGGGTTCAAACATTCTAAAGCAAGTAAACCCCATCAACAGGGACGGATCCATAATACATATATGGGAATGAGTTCAAACATTCTAAAGCAAGTAATCCCCAACGAATGAACTTCATTAAAATATATTTTACTTGTCTTAACATGTGAGCCATTTCCAATCACAAGACGGAATGAGAATTTGATATCATAAAGCTGCCCTAATATTATGCTTTCTTTAAAAAATATTAGTCTCATCCAAATGTTAGAAGGGGGCATGCTTAGAAGGATATATGATGATGGGTCTATTAGTCGGAACAGGTACTTAAAAATGTCTTGTAAATATTCCTCGTAGTGAACATGCCTAAGTTAAGATTAGTTTCATCCCTTGCACCTAAGGATACCTCACTTCTTGACTTAAAAAAAGAACTTGTATTATATAAAATGCATGTCCCTAAAAGATTAAGTTCTCCTCTATCCTATATTAAAGTTAGGGTGCACCCCAAGCGATTCTTGGTTCTTTCACTCTTATACAAATTTAGGTTATAACATACTTGGACATAAATTTCCAAGTGATTCCCTCATTCATATCCTAATTAGAGTGGAATTCTCCAAGAACATACTTTTGGGTATTAGTGGGGGTGTCATAATTTGTAAGTACTTCTCTTAATCTTATTCAAATAGGGTGCACCACAAGTGGTTCCCTTGTTATTATATTAATTCTTGTTTAAATCCCAAGAACATAATTTTACCATTAACTAAGATGCAAATTCATTAAGTTGTTGTCTCACTCCTATATATGTAAATTAAGGTGTGCCCCAAGCATGTATTTTACTTCTATACTAATTAGGGTGAAATTCTCCAATGACATACTTTTGGGTATCGATAGGGGTATAAGATGGTTCTTTCACTTCCATACAAATTAGTAGTTCCCTAAATCCTATACTAATTAGGTTGTAAGTATTAACAACATATTTTTAGGTACTAATTGGGGTGAAGTTCCCAAGTGAGTTTTTTATACATAGTATTATAAATATCATAATTGAAAATATGTTTGAAGATAGTCAAAACAAGTTATCTAAATCTGGAATGTACTTTCAATGAAAAATAAAAAATTCTGAAATGTACACATCTGCCAAGTTTGTTTAAAAACAACGTAATGGTATTCCATCTTCAATTATTAATTCATTATTGACTTTGGACATCTTCCATTTTCTAACTTTTTTTTTTTTTATTGAACTTCTATTAACTTTATGTGTGGTGCACATACCAAATGACTATATTGACAACTCGTAACATATGATTGGTAGTCTTGAAAGTGAACATGAATATCGGTTTGATGGATTTCTTGAAAAAAATATCCTTTTAATAAAATGGATCCTTTCATATATAAAACCGTTATCATCATAATCTTCTAATAGCCTCATCTTTTGTTCGTGCATCGCATCATATAATATTTCACATTTTTAGTATTGTCTACAGGTGCAACCATGGAAAAAACATCTCCTGCAAATAATTGGATATATTGGACAACAAATAATTCTTGTTAGATTATCACACAAGTATGTATCTACAAGTTATTTGAAAAAAATTAAACATACAAAATTTATCTTCTCTAACAAGATCAAAAACTCTATCGCCATCAACTGACACTATAGTTTCATTTGATTCCATCTCCTCTGAGCTTGCAAGTGACATTTTCCCTTTTACATTAAGTTCAGTATGTCTCCAAGCTTTGACATATCCTGCATTTTCGTTCTCACAAATATCTATGGATTATGTGTCCTCTATGCAAACTGAACAAAAACAAGAGTCATTTCGTCTATCAAATGCAAACCCATTTTGAAAACATTTTGTTTTAACTGAATGTATTTTTCTTGTCCTAGGTATTGTACTGGTGTCATATGGGATTGATCTATTTACATCTTGGATTCAAACATACCAAAAAAACCTGCACAAGACAAGAACTTGTTAACTTGAAATCTCTCAAGAAAATGATTGAAGATTGAATATAAATTTGAACACATTCAAATTTATATATCATGTGCACATACATGTAAGATTTATACATACACACACTTGCACACATCCCTTGATGGATTATATTCATGGATTAGCGCCATGTTGCACCATTCAACAACTTTTTTAGCGTATTCAAATCGATTGGCATGAGGGTTCAACTGATACCTTCAAAGTGCTCATTTTATACATGCCTCTACACCGTCGTGCTCTCCTTTTCCATGACCAGTCTAAAAAAAAATCCAACAATGTGTAATGTTTAATTTTTTATGAAGATGATATAACTAATAGAATGATCATCCAGATTTGAGCTGACCCGCACACCCATTGGACCATATCCAATGTTGATCGAATCTAATTTCGTGTTCTTTCAATGAAACATAAAATTTATCAAAACAATGTTGTACATAATGTGTGTCATGTGCTCGATCATCACTTACATAAAAGTGATATTGTTTAATAACATGTTGATTGTTGTTGGTGCTTTCTATGTTTGGAAGACTCTGTTGATCATGTCTATATAGAACATGGACAAATATTGTGACTTGATCAAAATGATAATATTCACTCTGTATTTCTTTTTGTGCAGCGAATGTGTAATTCTCTGCAAAATCAACTACAGACAAAATTGTCCCCGGTGGAAACACTTCAAGGGATTGTTTGAATTGTAGATCTTGCCATCGAGCTCTATGTGAATGCTTGGTGTATTTATAGATTTCTTCCTCAAGCTTCTTCAAAAATTCTATCACACTGATATTATCTACCTTCAAATCAATCCTTTTGGAAATAACATTTGAAGAATGTGGAGCCGTGCTGCTCATATATTCATATCTCTTCCAATTGAATCTTATATTAGAAAATGATTGATAATTCATATCAATATGATACTTTGAATGAAACAAACTTAGATTTACACAACGATCACATTTCTTTCCACCAACACATTTTTTTTTGTAAAATAAATCATCATCTTCTCTTTCACATAGAATTTCAGATATAAAAACATGAAATGTGGAAGGAGGAGGTGAACTTGGCCATAAATTTTTACCAAAATACAAAAAAGTGTCATAATACAACTCAAACTCCACATGATAACGACAACAACACATGTCATGGACATTGATGATTCTAACAAACCATGGTTTTTGTTGCACAAATGTATTGATGGAAATTTTAACTTCTTTGTGGTCTTCTAGTAATGAACCTCTCGTTCATCACGACATCAAGCCTCTTCTAACAAGTGAACATTTTATTTTGTGTGTTCACGTGTGTACAAGCGTAATAAATACATTCTACTCTATGTCGCAACACAACGACGAACATGACGCATGCAACTGTGACCACAACATAACGCCCTAAGACGCAAATCAAGCATTCGGAAGAAAAGAAAGACAATCAACCAACAACAAAATAAGGCTGACTACCTGCCCATCCTACCTTGCAATGGTTAGGACCTCCAAGACACATAAGCAATGCTCAAGCCCAGGTTCCCATCGAGTTTGACCATTTAAGGTCTCAGGGCTGGCGACTGTTCTGAGGAACTAGGAGGTGTCTACAACCCGCCTGACACCAGTGGACCCATCAATTAAATGTTTACAACCAAGTACAATAATAATTAAATGAACAACCACATCCTCTACGGTAGGCGCAAGTCAAAAAGACTCCGACAACAACCAACCATTATTTAAGACAAGGGCCTTATCTACGACTCAATTGGCATTAATTACATATCGATTACTCCATTAATTACCATTAGTCGACGAGTTACCAAACCCAACCTTAAAAATAATGTAAATTTAATTAATTGCAAAATCCCCATTTACTAATATCATAATAACTTAATGCACTTAGTTCAAAAAGACATTGCATTTGATATGTTATTAAACAATAAAATTACAATAACATAATAACATTACATTTTATATTACAATAACATTACAATAAAGTAAAAATAACATTACATTTGATATTTTATCAAAACAATAACGTTTACATTTTATTTTATATTACAATAACATTACATCTACATTTTACAATAACAATATGTTATAGTAACTTTACATATACATATTACAATAACATTATATGCTATCAACAACAATCACACTTACTCCAAAATTTAGAAGACATAATGAAGGAGACAATAAAATTTAAGGTTGGGAACCATTGTAAATTCATGTGACATGGATCTCCATATCTATTCTTAAAACATATAAAGTGAAATGTAAGGACAACCACATAGTTAACATACTCAAGTTACACACTCTTATGAAGTACTTGTCTTATTGAACACCAAGCTAAAATACAAATTCCAAGAAATGTAAGGCTTTCCATTCATAATTAGGAACCATCAAACATATAAAATACTAAACTGAAAATTTCTTATAACTTAAGGAGACTCGTATAAGACATTTTACTTCGTAGGGACCTAGAATTAATTCAATGCAAAAGATTAACTTACATACATTTATACCTAAAGGCACTACCATAAAAGAATTTATTAACAAGGATTCCAGTAAGAAAATACAAGATGCATAGGTGTAGAATCTGTCCAAAATTTGCCAGTCGCACAGGTGGGTACAAAGGTCTAATTGGTTAAGGTTCAAATAATAAGTTACTGCTAGTTCAAGATTTAATATCTAATAAAATTTTGCTGCCAATCGACCTATCACTCAATTAGATTCCGTCAGGTTTTAGAAAAATTATTGCTAGTTCAATAAATTCGTGATTGTCGTTGACTGTATTCGCCTTGCCCTGGGTTAGTGCACTCTCAGTTCATAACGATTATTTAGTAATGGCTAGCTAACACAAGTCGAATCAGTTACATTGTTAAGGGAAGTTCCATGCACGGTTGGAGTGTAGGGTTACACTATCATCATTAGGGAAGGAAACTCAACTGATAAAAGCACAAGCTATGACACGCTGTAGTGCCAAAGTAGGGATTACATATAATTCTTATAGTGATTATGCCATTTCTGACGGTGGTTTAATAATGCTACAATGACACTATTCTCTTAATATCTTGGACTATAATATGGTAAAGTGCAGTTCCAATAAAGTGTGGATCTCATTACTCATGAAACTCACCACAGTTATTCACGTCGTCCATGGAAACCCCAGACTACGGATTTTAGATCTTCTGTACATTGAATTAAACATGCACCCATCCGAATTAAAAAGAAAATACACAAAGACCCTAAAAAATTCAAGTTTCGACACAACAAAATAAGAATACAACCCACTCAAGTTCAATGATGTACAACAACTAAATTTCGGCGACTGTTACGGTATTAATCTTCGAGTTTACCAATTAAATGTAGGGAGACTTTAGTAGTTTGAAGGATAATGTAAGATATGGTTGTCAACGACCATACAATCCGACATGCATTCACTTGCGGGTACCCAAACTAAATTTAAAGTTCAGGGAAGATAATTTAGTTGACAACATGATAGATCTTTCTCACATTCTAAGTAGTGGATTAATATAGTAGCTACCAAGTGCTCAGTCTTAGTTTATGATTAAAGAAAAAGAGATGTCATGGGATTGAAGTAAAATAATTTCACAACCAACGAATCACAACAAGACAATCGTAGAGATCTGAAGCAACGCAGAAAATCTCGTTGTTGTTTTGCTGAGGTAAAGGCTGATATAAAAGCTGAGGTACAGGCTGAGGACTCCATGTAAACGCAAGAAGGGACATCACCTAAACACTGAGAAAAGGGGCAAATTAAAAAAAACGAAAAGCAGAGAGAAACCACACTGAAGTAAAAACACAGTAATTTACCAAAGTAATTCTTAAGTAGAGGGAAAAATTCCTTTCTGTAGTGGATTAGTTAAGAAGTTGCAGTCTATAAAATGTGAAAGCAAAGGGTAAATTGTCGGGTTACATCGCTCATGAATTACATCAAATAGCAGAGGAAGATTTTAATTGTGGGCCAAGGAATATACTCTCAGAACAATATGCCCAGCTGTGAGACACATTCAATATAAAATCGCAGAGAAGAAATGAAAATGCATTCGATACAAAAAAATAGAGCAAATGTTCAACAATGAAACGTATTCACGAATGTAGAAACACAGAGAATGGGCCTTCTACTCAGGGTTATCAATCAAGGAAAAACATGGATAATTTATCACATCAAGGCGCAAGACCGACAATCAGCTAGGGACAATTAGGAGGGGTAGACGACTGATGGGAACTTCCCTTGCTCGCCATCCTCACACAGAAAATAAGGGTGTTGAGATCCATAGGTCTTTTAACGCTAAGGAGACGACCGTAGATCAGGCTCTTGGCCGACTGCTCAAGTGAGGACTAGTGAGCTATGGAAGAAGGCTGAACAACCTCAAGGTCTCAATCATCACACACAGGGCGATCATGACATTCGGAAAAAAAGACCAAAGGAGATGACAACCAAGGAGCTAGGCTAGGAAAATTTCAGCTATCAATCTAAACATCAATTCTACTTACAAAATCAATATCCAAATCCAATCATAAAACCTACAAAATTCTACCATTCAACTAAGAATGTGTACCTTTGCCTGTTCACTTGCTCCGATTGGCATCCTGTACTCTGTGCAACTCCTGCTCGCCGACCGTCGTGACCTCACTGGTACCTCCCAACCAACTCTAGGGGTACTCTTCTTCCCCCTTAGCCCCCCAAGTCGCAAAGGGGCCTCACACACGATCCAGAGGTTTCGTCTAGCTCCCAGCTCACCTCGAAAGGCCGAGCTACCACTCCTCTCTGAGTTGGGTATCCCAACTCCCCACAAGTGAATCAATCAAGTCACTATTTCTGCAATGTAACGTTACGCAAATAGAAGATGATCATTCCTCCTTCTCCTCCCTTTCTTTTATAGAGTTTTGAACTTCCTTTCTTTCCCTAAATCTCATTTAATTAAAGTTTTAATAATAAATTCTTAAAAAATCCTCTTCGTACAAGTGTCCCTCATCCCCTACAATGCTTCATGAATTAATTTCTTTAATTAAGTAATTATCTTTATTTCCCTCACCCACCTAGAGTTACTCCTAGAATCACTCCTAGGTGTCCCTAGATTCCCTTGCAGGTTTTGAGGGCTTTCCTTATTATGAAATTGCTGATTCAGTTTAAAATTAGAAAGCTCTTAAATGTAGATTCTTTACTAAGTTGACTTCCCACTTTTTCCCTTAAGTTCCCTTTTTTCCCTTTTAAGTTACTTCCTTTCCCTAGTTTCCTATATTTTTTATTTTCCCTCTTTCCCCCTTTACTTAGAACTCAAAAAGGTAGGTGTGGAATATAATCCCTTTTTCCCTTTTATCATTAATTTAGTATCTTTTTATATTATCAAAAGATAAAATAATTAATTCCCTCTTTATAATTTATATCCTTAGATTTTATTTCTTATGAATAATTTAATCTCTTACTCCCTTCATGTTACAAAATTTTATGAAGAATCATAATTATTATTTAAGTGGTTTTTATTTTTAAATATTATTATTTTATTTTAATTTATCTATTTATTTTATTTTATCCCCTTTTTTTTTATTTATATATATATATTTAAAGGTAGACAAAATTTACCCTTAGCATAAATTTTAGACTTAGAACTTAGATTTTGTACTAGGCGACATTTAATGAGGGAAATTGTTTTAAAATTTCTTAACATGTTATTTTCCTTAGGTCCATCGAGGTTCATCCTTCTATCATTATCAACGCGACGTGCCCTTCAAGACGCACTAGGTGCTCCAAGGGTGCCACTCGCCTAATCTGTTCCTTTGCGCAATGTGCCCTTCAGGATGCACTACGTGCTCCAAGGGTGCCACTCGCCTCTTGACTGATTGGTAGACATCAATAACCCTTGGAGTCAACACTATGCCAGGTGAACTTGTGGGATACTAAGGGATTATAAGGAATAAGGACCCCGCCTTATTGCGCGCCCCTTAGAATCATCGTGAGCAACTGTCGCAGTTTGCCCTCATAGCATCGTGGGTCCTCTCGAACTAGGTAATCGTTAACCTATAGTTCGAGCCATGGTGGGAGTGCTAGTAGGCTGTGGGAGGGTTGTTGTTCACACCTCTCCCTCAACCTCTCTGGTAGTCGTGTGTGAACCCTTTACCCCATATGTGAGTCTGGTCGACAAGCTATTGTTAGCCAACATCATCAACAAATGAAGTCATAACATATCCACATCATATCATCTAATCAGATGTACTAATATCACAGTAAAACAATCAAACCCCAATAGCACACTCCCTCACTCGATCCAGAGTCCAATGGGTTCCATCGATGTCTCTACATCCTCAAGGTCCAAAACCCTACACACTCAGTAAAATTGAGTCAATAGAACCTGTCTATGTCAATGTAGGAAAACAACATATCATCAATCCACAATGCCTCATAATCAAAATCAAGAGTTTTAATAGAAGAATAATCTAGATCACTTGCGAGCAAGTGTCCTCCAAGAATAAGTTCCCTCAGTGCACCAGAGAGGGATATTACATACACCCCCTCTTGGTCTAAGCTTTGTCCTGAAGTTTCACAGTATAAATGTTGAAATAAAGGGTATCATAGTATCATATGTCTATCTATCAAACAAAAATGAAAACTGCTGGCACATATCATATGCGTCCTCCCAGGTCGCCGAGTGTGGACTATAATTGTCCCACTGGACCTTGACTTGATCTACCGTTCGACGTCATAAATGTCAAACACGATGATCTAAGATGCGGACCGACTCAGCTGTGAGCGCTCCCTCGTTTGATACCTGCAAGGAACTTATGTCAATAACATGTGTAGGATCACTAATATAATGTCTCAAAACAAATACATGAAAAAAATCGTGCATACACCTCAAGGAATCAAGCAAGGCTAGTCGATAGGCCATGGGCCCCTTTCTCTCCACAATCTTGAAGGGTCCCATGAACCTAAGAGAGAGTTTATCCCCCTTCCCAAACTTGATCGAACTCTTGTGCGGTTTAACCCACAAGAAGACTCGATCGTCGACCTCGTAACTACGGTTGACACGGTGTGCATCGACATAACTCTTCTGCCGATCTTATGCTTCTTTAATCCTTTGTCTTATTGTCTGCATTTTCTCTTCCATTTCTTGGATCGCTTTTGGTCCCACCAGGACCCTATCCTCAAGCCGATCCCAACTCAAAGGTGTCTGACATGGTCAGCGGTAAAGAAACTCGAAAGGCACCATCTTAATGGTGTGCTGGTAACTCTTGTTGTGAGTGAACTCCACTAGTGGCAAGAATTCTTCCCAACACTTTTGTTGGTCCATCACATACATGCGCAACATGTCCTCCAAGGTTTGGTTCGTTTGTTCAGTCTGCCCATCAGTCTCTGGGTGATATGCAGTACTAAAGTTAAGTTGGGTTCCCAAGGCCTCTTGGAAACTCATCCAAACTCATCCAGTAAACACCGATCCTCGATCGGAGATAATCTTCTTAGGTACGCCATGCAACCTCACAATCTCATTGATGAAATCTCTCGCTATGTCAGGTGCCTGATACGTCGTATGCATAGGAATAAAGTGAGTACTCTTCGTCAGAGTGTCTACTACTATGAAAATTGAGTCATGTCTCCCTTCCTTCAGTGGAAATCCAACAATAAAATCCATCGAAATAACCTCCCATTTCGATTTAGGAATAGCGTGCGGTTGCAGTAATCCTGCTGGGTGTCTATGTTCAGCCTTTACCTGCTGACATTCTAGACATCTGGCCACATAGTTGGCTATGTCTGCCTTCATTCCCTTCCAGAAGAATAAGGGTTTAAGGTCTTCCCTCATCTTCATGACTCCCAGATGAGCCATGTATACTTCTCTATGAGCCTCGCTCAGGATCAACATCCTCAACTCATCGTCTGGCGGTATGTAGATCCGATTTTTAAACCTCAATAATCCATCACTATCAAACGAAAGTCCCTCAAATCGTGGTACCATCATTGTGTTTTTTCCAATAAAACCCTCGACCTCTTTGTACCAGTCATCGCCACACTGTAAAGTGAGAATCTTCTCACGTAGATTCGTCTGAAGAGGCAACACCAAAAAGATGCCTAGTCTCCAACTCAATGCATCTGTCACTCAATTCACTGTGCCTTTTATGTAAGTAATCTCGAAGTCATACTCGCTAAGCAATTCTGACCAACACCATTGTCGCACGTTTAGGTCACTTTGCATAAATATGTGTTGTAGTCCACAATGGTAAGTCCTTATTTCAAATTTTCATCCAACAAGGTAATGTCTCCAAACCTTCAAGGCATATACAATGGCTAATAACTCCAAATCATGCATTGCGTAGTTCTCCTGATGCCTTCTCAGTTTCCTCGAAATGTAAGCAATCACTCGTCCATATTGCATCAAGACTCTGCCTAAGCCTTCCTTGGATGCATCAGTGCATACCAAGAAGTCCGCATCCATGTCAGGGACCTTTAGTATTGGTGCAGTTGTCAGCAATTCCTTGAGCCTCCAAAATTCTTCTATGCATTTCTCGGTCCAAACAAACTTCTTGTTCTTCTTCTGCAACTTCATGATCGGATTTTCTATATTCAAAAATCCTTCGACGAACCGTCGATAGTATCCTACTAGACCCATGAAGCTGCGCACTTCTAGGACATTCGTAGGCATAGGCCATTCCATAATAGCCTCGACCTTTTCTATATCCACAATGATTCCTTCGTCGGAGATGACATGCCCTAAGTAGTGAATCCTCGATTGGTAAAAAGAGCATTTGGACAACTTCCCATACAATTTGTGCTCTTGCAGACAATGTAGCACCAAGCGCAAGTTCTCTTCATGCTCCTCCATCATCCGAGAGTAGATCAAAATATTGTCAATGAATACTTGGATGAACTTGTCCAAGTACTCGCGAAACACCCCATTCATCAAACTCATAAATACCCCTAGGGCGTTTGTCAGTCCAAATGGTAAAACAGTAAACTTGTAATATCCAAACCTCATCTTAAAGGTGGTTTTAGGGATGTCATCCTCCTTGATCCACAATTGGTGATACCCTGATCATAAATTGATCTTGGAGAACACCGTTGCACCCTTCATTTGATCAAACATATCATCAATTCTCGACAAGGGATATTGATTCTTGATCATGGCCTTGTTCAGTTGACGATAGTCAATGCAAAGCCTCCATGATCCGTCCTTCTTTCGTATGAAAATAACAGGTGCACCCCACGGTGACAGTCTAGGACATATCAGTCTCAGGTCTAGCAACTCCAGTTTCATTTTCAACTCTTATAACTCTGGGGTCGATATACGATAAGGCATTCTTGCTATTGGTTCAGTCCCTGGTTTTAGGTCTATGGTAAAATCCAATTCTCTCTTTGGTGGCATCCCAAGTAATTCCTTTAAAAATATGTCTGCAAACTCTCTCACCACCGGAAGGTGTTCTAGACCTTCCACTACTCCCTTCTTGTTTAATGCAAGGATCGCATAAAGCTTGCACCCCTTGCACATACTCTTTCACAGCTGTAAGGAAGAGATGAACCTTAGGGAAACTCCCTAGTTCCGTCCTACAATCACACGTCTCTGTCCCTCATCATTGACCAAGCTCAACTGTTTCATCTTATAGTTGAGTTTCGTCTCATGCGATTCCAACCAATCCATACCAATCACGACATCATAAGATCTTAAGATCGTGATGTACAGGTTGTCCCTCGTGACAAACTCTCCCAGGTTAAGGACACAGCTCGTAACCTTTCCTCCAACCTTCTGTTTGGCTCCTGAAGCCATCTCTACGAAGTTAAACTCATCCTGTTTGACAGCCTTTACCTTAATCCTTTTTAGCACTGCACCATAAATGAAACTCTCGGTAGCACCAGGATCTATCAAAATACTAAGGGTCTGGTCAACGATGGTACCTTTCGTCTCAAGCACAAACGACTGGTGCTCTGCCTAGCATTTATTCACCACTGCATGAATCTGATGGGCCTTGCCCATATCTCCCATGGTAGTGGGTCCGGCTGATCTAGATGCTCTAGTCCTCTCCACAGGGCAGTTGCGCTGGTAGTGTGGCTCCCCACATGTCCAAAACCCCTTCTTCGGCCCAATAGTCCTGGCACCCGAAGTAGAAAATGATGGCCCACCGGCCTGGAATCCTAGTCTGTTCTGCTGAATAGGCCTAAACTGCTGCTGCTGCAGGCGGTGCTGCATCTGATGCTGTGGTCTCCGATAAGGTGTCCGCTGCTGAGGCATCGGTCGCCGAGGTGTAGTGAATGTGGATCCCCTCTGGAAGCCATGATATCCTGACGTATGTCTCACTGGTGTCTAGTGCTACTGTGTTCCAGATGAAACCTACCCTGCTGGTCTCGCTGGAGTCCTGGTCTGACCCCCACTAATAAGCTCCTCCTCTACTATGAGGGCCTTCTGGATGACATCATGCAAGGTTTGAGGAATCAAAATTCTAACCTTTGCACGTAGGTTGTCGTTAAGGCCAAACACGAGCCTGTTGACCTTAAGTTTCTCAGTGTTAAGGTGCAGAGAATACCAGAGTAGCTCCATAAAATGGGCCTCATACTTGGGCACCATACGAACTCCCTGTCGTAAGGCATTGAACTCATTAAGATGATGCTCAATGAATTCCTCTGAAAGGTACCTCTCTCTGAACCATTCCTCGAACAGTTCCCATGACACGTCTTCAATGAACATGTTCAATTACTGTAGGAGTGCCTTCCACCATAGAAGAGCGGTCCCCTTAAGTTGAAAGACTGCCATGCGGACCTTCATGTTGGAGGTATAATCGCGAAGTGTGAAGCACATCGCCATGTTCTCCAACCATGCCTCGGTGGCTACGCCATCAGGGGCACCAAAGAACTCGAGAAATTTGACCTTCTCGAGTTCACGATGAATGCTACCAGTAACGACTAGAATGCATGGCGGAACCTCAGCGGGTGTCAGTGCCCTGGCCTCATCTCTGTCCAAACAACTAATCAGTGCCTCGAACATGCACTGAAAATATCTCATCATTCCGACTACATCGCCAACCGCTATCTGCTCCTATCCAAGAACCTTCTTGTCCCCCTAGGGGTTAGACCCCTCAGGCATGGATGCTACTAGAGAAGTCGCGCACCCTCCCCTAGCACCCTGTCGTCTGCCTCCGCAACGTCCTCTAACCATGATTACCTTCATGCACACAAGTCAACTCGATCAACAACAATATAATCAATCATATCAATGAAAGCCATAGCGATCCCAAGTCACGGGTTAAACCTCACTCTGATACCATATGTAACAAACCTCTCGTTTGTCATGACATCAAGCCTCTCCTAACAAGTGAATTTTTTTTTTTTGTGTGTGCACGTGTGTACAAGGGTAATAAATACATTCTACTCTGCATCACAACACAACGACGAACATGATGCATGCAACTACGACCACAACATAATGACCTAAGATGCACATCAAGCATCCATAAGCAAATAACGACAATCAACCAACAACAAAATAAGACTGACTACCCGCCTATCCTACCCTGCAATGGTTAGGAATTCCAAGACACATAAGCAATGCTCAAGCCCAGGTTCCTTTCGATTTTGACCATTTAAGGTCTCAGGGCTGATGACTGTTGTGAGGAACTAGGAGGTGTCTACAACCCACCCGACACCAACGGACCCAACAATTAAATGTTTACAACCAAGTACAACAATAATTAAATGAACAACCACATCCTCTACGGTAGGCACAAGTCAGAAAGACTCCGACAACAACCAACCATTATCTAAGACAAGGGCCTTATCTACGATTCAATTGGCATTAATTACAGATCAATTACTCCATTAATTACCATTAGTCGACGAGTTACCAAACCCAACCTTAAAAATAATGTAAATTTAATTAATTGCAAAATCCCCATTTACTAATATCATAATAACTTAATGCACTTTGTTCGAAAAGACATTGCATTTTATATGTTATTAAACAATAAAATTACAATAAGATAATAACATTACATTTTATATTACAATAAAATTGCAATAAAGTAACAATAACATTACATTTGATATTTTATCAAAACAATAACGTTTACATTTTATTTTATATTACAATAACATTACATCTACATTTTACAATAACAATATATTATAGTAACTTTACATATACATATTACAATAACAGTATATGCTGTCAATAACAATCACACTTACTCCAAAATTTAAAAGACATAATGAAGGAGACAATAAAATCTAAGGTTAGGAACCATTGTAAATTCATGTGACATGGATCTCCATATCTATTCTTAAAACATATAAAGTGAAATGGAAGGACAACCACATAGTTAACATACCCAAGTTACACACTCTTATGAAGTACTTGTCTTATTGAACACCAAGCTAAAATACAAATTCCAAGAAATGTAAGGCTTTTCATTAATAATTAGGAACCATCAAACATATAAAATACTAAACTAAAAATTCCTTATAACTTAAGGAGACTCGTATAAGACATTTTACTTTGTATGGACCTCGAATTAATTCAATGCAAAAGATTAACTTACATACATTTATACCTAAAGGCACTACCATAAAAGAATTTATTAACAAGGATTCCAGTAAGAAAATACAAGATGCACAGGTGTAGAATCTGTCCAAAATTTGTCAGTCGCACAGGTGGGTACATAGGTCTAATTGGTTAAGGTTCAGATAATAAGTTATTGCCAGTTCAAGATTTAATATCTAATAAAATTTTGCTGCCAATCGACCTGTCACTCAATTAGATTCCATCATGTTTTAGAAAAATTACTGCCAGTTCAATAAATTCGTGATTGTCGTTGACTGTATTCGCCTTGCCCTGGATTAGTGCATTCTCAGTTCATAACGATTATTTAGTAATGGCTAGCTAACACCAGTCGAATCAGTTACATTGTTAAGGGAAGTTCCAGGCACGGTTGTAGTGTAGGGTTACGCTATCATCATTAGGGAAGGAAACTCAACTGATAAAAGAACAAGCTACGACACGCTGCAGTGCCGAATTAGGGATTACATATAATTCTTATAGTGATTATGCCATTTCTGATGGTGGTTTAATAATTCTACAATGTCACTATTCTCTTAATATCCTGGACTATAATATGGTAAAGTGCAGCTCCAATAAAGTGTGGATCTCATTACTCATGAAACTCACCACAGTTATTCACGTCGTCCATGGAAACCCCAGACTATGGATTTTAGATCTACTGTACATCAAATTAAACATGCACTCATCCAAATTAAAAAGAAAATACATAGAGACCCTCAAAAATTCAAATTTCGACACAACAAAATAAGAATACAGCCCACTCAAGTTCAATGATGTACAACAACTAAATTTTGGTGATTGTTACGGTATTAATCTTCGAGTTTACCAATTAAATGTAGGGAGACTTTACCAATCTGAAGGATAATGTAAGATATGGTTGTCAAAGACCATACAATCCGACATGCATTCACTTGCAGGTACCCAAACAAAATTTAAAGTTCGAGGAAGATAATTTAGTTGACAACATGATAGATCTTTCTCAAATTCTAAGTAGTGGATTAATATAGCAGCTACCAAGTGCTCAGTCTTAGTTTATTAAAGAAAAAGAGATGTCATGGGACCGAAGTAAAATAATTCTGCAACCAACAAATCACAACAAGACAATCGCAGAGATCTGAAGCAACGTAGAAAATCTCATTGTTGTTTTGCTGAGGTAAAGGATGATATAAAAGCTGAGGTACAGGCTGAGGACTCCACGTAAACCCAGGAAGGGACATTACCCAAACGCTGAGAAAAGGGGCAAATTAAAAAAAAACAAAAAACAGAGAAAAACCAAACTAAAGTAAAAACATAGTAATTTATCGAAGTAATTCTTAAGCACAGGGAAAAACGCCTTTCTGTAGCGGATTAGTTAAGAAATTGCAGTCTACAAAATGTGGAAGCAAAGGGTAAATCGCTGAGTTACATCGCCCATGAATTACATCAAATAGCAGAGGAAGAATTTAACTGTGGGTCAAGGATTATACTCTCATAACAGTATGCCCAGCTGTGAGACACATTCAATATAAAATTGCAGAGAAGAAATGAAAACACATTCGACGCAAAAATGCAGAGCAAATGTTCAACAATGAAACATATTCATGAATGTAGAAATGCAAGAATGGGCCTTCTACTCAGGGTTATCAATCAAGGCAAAACATGGATAATTTATCGCATCAAGGCGCAAAACCGACAATCAGCTAGGGACAATCAGGAGGGGTAGACGGCTGACGGGAGCTTCCTTCGCTTGCTATCCTTGCATAGAAAAGTAGGGTGTTGAGATCCATAGGTCTTTTAATGCTAAGGCGACGACCGTAGATCAAGATCCTAGCTGACTACTGAGGCGAGGACTGGTGAGCTAGGGACGAAGGCTAAACAACCTCAAGGTCTCAATCATCACACACAGGGCAGTCACGACATGCGGAAAACAAGACCAAAGGAGACGACAACCAAGGAGTTAGGCTAGGAAAATTTCATCTATCAATCTAAACATCCAATCTACTTACAAAATCAATATGCAGATCCAATCATAAAACTTTCAACATTCTACCATTCAACTTAGAACGTGTACCTTTGCCTGTTCACCCACTCCGATTGGCGTCTTGTACTCCATGCAACTCCCGCTCGCCGACCGTCGTGACCTCACCAGTACCTCCCAACCAACTCTAGGGGTACTCTTCTTCCCCCTTAGCCCCCCGAGCCGCAAAGGGACCTCACACACTATCCATAGGTTTCGTCTAGCTCCCAGCTCGCCTTGCAAGGCCAAACTAGCACTCCTCTCCGAGCTGGGTATCCCAACTCCCCACAAGTGAATCAATCAAGTCGCTATTTCTGCAGCGTAACGTTACGCAAATAGAAGATGATCATTCCTCCTTCTCCTCCCCTTCTTTTATAGAGTTTCGAACATCCTTTCTTTCCCTAAATCTCATTTAATTAAAGTTTTAATAATAAATTCTTAAAAATTCCTCTCCGTACAAGTGTCCCTCATCCCCTACAATCCTCCATGAATTAATTTCTTTAATTAAGTAATTATCTTTATTTCCCTCACCCACCTAGAGTTACTCCTAGAATCAATCCTAGGTGTCCCTAGATTCCCTTACAGGTTTTAAAGGCTTTCCTTATTATGAAATTGCTAATTTAGTTTAAAATTAGAAAGCTCTTAAATGTAGATTCTTTACTAAGTTAACTTCCCGCTTTTTCCCTTAAGATCCCCTTTTTCCCTTTTAAGTTACTTCCTTTCCCTAGTTTCCTATTTTTTTTATTTTCCCTCTTTCCCCCTTTACTTAAAACTCAAAAAGGAAGCTATGGAATAGAATCCCCTTTTCCTTTTTATCATTAATTTAGTATCTTTTTATATTATCAAAAGATAAAACAACTGATTCCCTCTTTATAATTTATATCCTTAGATTTTATTTCTTATGAATAATTTAATCTCTTACTCCCTCGAAGTTACAAAATTTTATGAAGAATCATAATTATTATTTAAGTGTTTTTTATTTTTAAATATTATTATTTTATTTTAATTTATCTATTTATTTTATTTTATCCCCCCCCTTTTTTTTTCTTTTTATATATCTTTTTTTAAAGGTAGACAAAATTTACCCCTAGCGTAAATGTTAGACTTAAAACTTAGATTTTGTACTAGGCGACATTTAATTAGGGAAATTGTTTTAAAATTTCTTAACATGTTATTTGCCTTAGGGCCATCGAGGTTCATCCCTCTATCATTATCAACGCGACATGCCCTTCAGGACGCACTAGGTGCTCCAAGGGTGCCACTTGCCTCATCTATTCCTTTGCGCGATGTGCCCTTCAGGATGCACTACGTGCTCCAAGGGTGCCACTCGCCTCTTGATTGATTGGTATACATCAATAACCCCTGGAGTCAACACTCCACCAGGTGAACTTGTGGGAGACTAAGGGATTCTAAGGAATAAGGCCCCCGCCTTATTGCGCACCCCTTAGAATCATCGTGAGCAACTATTGCAGTCTGCCCTCACGGCATCGTGGGTCCTCTCGAACTAGGTAATCATTAACCTACAGTTCAAGCCATGACGGGAGTGCTAGTAGGCTATGGCAGGGATGTTGTCCACACCTCTCCCTCAACCTCTCTGGTAGTCGTGTGTGACCCCTTTACTCCATATGTGAGTCTAGTCAAAAAGCTATCGTCAGCCTACATCATCAACAAATCATGTCAAAACATATCCACATCATATCATCTAATCAGATGTATTAATATCACAGTAAAACAATCAAACCCCAATAGCACACTCCCTGACTCGATCTGGAGTCCAAGGGGTTCCATCAATGTCTCTACATCCTCAAGGTCCAAAACCCTGCACACTCAGTAAAATCGAGTCAATAGCATCTGTCTATGTCAATGTAGTAAAACAATATATCATCAACCCACAATGCCTCATAATCAAAATCAAGAGTTTTAATAGCATAATAATCCGGATCACTTGCGAGCAAGTGTCCTTCAAGAATAAGTTCGCTCAGTGTGCCAGAGCGGGATGTTACACTTTGTTTTGGATGTTCTTCATATTGATTTCGTGCTATTCTTCATCTCAACACATCCCTTGTATGTGGTGAAACACGAGATTATTCCAACCAACAATTACAGGCCAATTCTTTAACATTTTTTGCAAGTCTATCTTTGTAGGGTTGTCTAGAAATCACTATCCAACAAGCCAATTCATCATTTACATTTATTTGGAAACAAAATTTTCTATGTTTGTGCAATGTTTTTCTTGACATTCCCATCTTTTTTGCCATGTGTTGTGTCAAACGATCTTTTATATTGCTAGATGAAACAATTGATGTTTGTATCACTCTATGTGCAACATAGACATCTTCTTTTCGAGATTTTCCAAAAGCTTTTAATACACTAGTTATATTGTTAAAGACATTATGTGTCACCTTTGTATCCTTTGTTGACTTTTGAATACCGAATAATGATGTAGCTTCTTTTAACTTTCTTGACTTCATTAGACAAAGTAAAAGTTGAGCTTGTATTGTTACTAATTCATCTTTGAAAAAAGTATTATACATATTCTTAGTTCGATATCTTATATAATGCTTAGCTTTTTTCTTCCCAAATTTGTCAGTATCAACATTTTCTAATATTTCATCATCAATGTTGATAGATTCTTCTGCATATTTCAATTTAAAGTTTATATTAAACAACATAAAATGAACATCAATTCACTAAATTATATATATTTGAGCGTTCATCTTGTATTATCTAAATTTATGTACATACCTATAAGTGATTCGTCTTCTCCTTCAATTTCGGTTTCAACGTCTTTTGCTTCAATTTCGGTTTCAACATCTTCTTCGCCATTATGAGACGAATCTTTTTATGTAAAATTTGAAAAACATCAATTTGTAATTACAATCAATTATATTAAATTTACAATATTTTAAATTTGAATTCTATACTTTGAATTCTGTACTTTCTGAATACAGTCCCAATGTGTGTCGTGTGCTTGATCATCATATGTGCATGCATA
>ML806556.1:23583-49101 GCA_009831015.1 Picea engelmannii | reverse complement strand
GGTGAAATGAAATATCGATATCTCTAAAAATATACAGTGAAAAAATTTGAAAAAAATATATTCATAATCCTTAAACTGTTCTTTTCAAAAGGGTGTATTTAAATTTTAGTTTAAAATCTGCAATGTTTTCAGCTTGGTCAACTTCAAAAAATTCTAGAAATTATAATATTCATCTGTTAGATTCAAAATTATAGACATAATAAAATAGAGTCTCTGTAGATTGTTGCAGTATATTTTGTTTCTTAAAAACGCAAGTTTAATAATAGATACATTGTTGTAGATAAAAATAACTCATTATCATTCCTTTCATGTTTAAGGAACATACTGTTAAACAATTGTCAAATTGACATATCAAATCATGATAAAAAAAAAATGAAAAATAGTGATTGGAAAGCTAACACAATTCTTCACAAGTTTTTCTTTTACTGTAAAGTGAAATTCTAAATAAAAAAAAACTTTTGTATGTTGGAAGTTGAAGAACTTGTGAAAATACAGTTTTTTTTTCTCATAAAAGAAGAAAAAGTGTAACCCATCTTCATGATTTCACCCATTTCAAATTCATTCTGCATGTCCTTTTCAAATTTATGGCTTAACCTGTCATCAATACTTCCAAAAAAAATATCATCAACATAAACTTCAATTAATAAAATACTATCTTGAGTTACCTTGATGTAGAGGTTGATTTATGCACTTCCTTTTCTGAACCCTTCCTGTTGTAGATATTTATCTAGTCTAGAGTACCCTGCTTTAAGAGCCTGTTTTAGACCATACAAGGCCTTCTTCAATTTACACACATAATATGTGTTCTCTGACAACTGAAATGCTTCTGGTTGTTCAATGTAGATTTATTCTTCAAGTTCTCCATTCAGAAAAGATGATTTCACATCCATCTGATACAGTTTGATATTTTTGGAGCATGCATAAGCTAAAAGCAAATGGATTTCTTCCATTCTAGAAACTGGGGCAAATGTCTCTTCAAAGTCGATTCCTTCAACCTTTTCATATCCTTTACATACCAATCTAGCTTTGTTCCTTGTAACCTGTCCATATTCATTCAATTTATTCCTGTATACCCAATTTGTGTGGATCACATTCTTATTCTTTGGTCTTAGAACCAATTCCCAAGTGTCATTTTTCTCTATTTGATCCAATTCTTCATCCATGGCCTTATTCCAAAATTCATCCTTGAGGGCCTCTTCAAAACTATTTGGTTCAATCGTAAATGAGAGTGCTAGGTGAGTTTGTTTTGGTGAATTGATTCTTCTTCTAGTCTCAACTCCTTCATCTTTGTTTCCGATAATTTGATCTGAAGGATGATTCTTTTGTACTCGTCTACTAGGTGTATTTGGAGGAACTTTCTGAACTTTCTCTTATGCTTCTGTCAGATTCTCTTCATCTTCCTCTTCTACTTCTTTTTCATCTTCTTCTTCTTCTTCGTAAAGTTGTTCCATCGATTCATTTTCTTGTTCCTTTAATTCTTGTCTACTTGTTTCAACAATTGTTACGTTGATGCTTTCCACAAATTTGTTCAATCTGAAGTTGTAACACTTGTATGCCTTCTTTCTACTTGAGTAACCAACAAGTTCTCATTTGTCCACACCAGAGTCAAACTTTCCCATTCTTCCATCTTCTCTTTTGATGTAGCATTTGCTTCCAAAAACTCTCAACTGATTTACATTTGTTGGTCTTCTTTTCCATATCTTTTAGGGAGTTTTGTCAGTGTTGTTTATGAGAATTACTCTATTTTGAATGTGAATTGTTGTATGCATTGTCTATGTACAAAAGATATCTGTCGATTTGGAATCCATTAGCATTGTTTGAGCCATTTCTTGTACTATCTTGTTCTTTCTTTTAACAACACCATTATGTTGAGTAGTCCTAGAAACAAAGGATTGTCTTTTTATTCCATGTCTACTGCAGCAGATAAATTCATTTGAAGTGAACTCTTGTCCATTATCAGATATCAAGCATTTGATTTTTGAATCCATTTCATTTTCAACCATTTCCTTGTAGACCTTGAAGTTTTCAAAAGGTTCTGAGTTATTCCTGATGAAGCAAACTATAGTCATTATTGTATAATCGTCAACTAATAACATAAAGTATTTCTCACCTTTTAAACCCTTTGTTGTAGTTGGTCCAACTAGATCAATATGCACAATTTCCAGTGGTCTTGTTGTTGAATATTCATTTGATTTGAATTTGGTCTTTGTTTTCTTTCCTTGTTGACAATTCTTGCATAAAGTGTTGAATGGTTTCGTGACCTGGGGAATTTCTCTAACTGCTTCCTTTTTTCTGACTTTGACAAGGTTATCAAAATGTATGTGACCCATTATTCTGTTCCATAGCCAACTTTCATCTTTCTTTCCTAGGCAACACTTTTCATTTCCAATTTCACTTAATACATATATGTTGCTTGAAGTTCTCGCAGTTGTTGCAATAAATTTTCTTGAACCTTATTTTCTTATCTCACACTTTTGTGAGTAGAAAGTAACTTTATGGCCTTGGTCACACATTTGAATCACACTTAGAAGATTATGTTTCATATCTTCTACTAGTAGAAAATTTTATGCCTTGGTATTCTTGTTCCCAATTCTAATTGTTCCTTTTCCAATGAGTTTAGCTGAATCATCATTTCCGAAGGAGACTGATCCATCTCTCTCCTTTATTAATGTAAGAAACATGTCTCTATCTCATGTCATGTGTTTTGAACGCCCACTGTCAACATACCAACCACGTTTCTTCTGCTTAGCTTGTACAACGAGTGTGCATTATTCATTGCTATACTGATTATGCTTTCTTATCCATGCCCTTTTCTGAGGTTACTATCTGTGACTGTTGTTGTTCTATTGTGGTTCTCTAGGAGGGACTATCATTTTGCAATCTTTGGCCATGTGTCCAAAGTTGTTAAATTTGTAGCATTCCACTTCAGTGCTCAAATATTCAAACCTGTTGTAACTTCTTCTATGTGTTTCACTAGGCCTTCCTGGATAATCCTTTTGTGTATGACTTTCAAAGTTGTTTATGTTCTTGTTGTTAGCTCTGCAATTCACAACTTTATATCCAAAATTATTACATGCATAAAATAAACCAAAAAAGATAGTTTGATACCATTGAGATGAAGATCTTCTGAAAGGAGCTACTCTTATGTATCCTTCTTCTTCCTGAGGCTTATCTATTTCTATCAGTCGTTGATTCTGAAATATGAATCTTCTTGGTGGAGGAGTGTCCTTGTAATTTTATTTTTAGACCTTCATATCCCCTTTGAATGTTTCTACATATATTTTTGGATATGTTTCTTTCTCTATTGTTTTGGAGCTTGATCCCTTTTCTGTTTGATTGTATCCAAGTTTGGACTTGTCATGATGAGGTTTTTGACTGCTGATAATGCCATTCAAAACTTTTGAGTTGTTCTACATATTTTTCTTTTGAATTTTCTTTCTCAATGTGACAATATCTGCTTCCAAATTTTCAATGATAATGCCTCTTCCTTCTAGTTTTTCTTTGAGTGTTTCTTCAATTCTTTTATCTTCTTCAATTTGAACCTTCAAATTGGTGATCATTTGTTTTAGTTCTTGAGTGTCTTCTGTCTTGTCTAGTTCCACTTGTAGTTTTTTGTTTTTCCTTTTTTCTCTTTTGATAACTTCTATGGAACACAACAATTCTTATTAGTAGTCAACTTTTTCATATTCATATTCTTCTTTGGCCTCTTCATATTCTTCTTCAGAGTCTTCTTTATTAGAGTTTTTTACCACCATGAATATAACTCTTTTTGTCTCATTGCCACTAACTTCATCTTCATCTGATGATGAGATGTCATCTTTGGTGCATAAGCTTTTCTTGAAAACTTTCTTTATGGTTCTTTTTCCTTTATAATTTTTTTTCTATTTGAGTAACCTTCATCATTTCTCTTTTTCTTATGAGAACATTTGTTAGCAAAATGATACCATCAAAATTAAAACAATCAAAGGAAACTTACATCTATACCTATCGTTGGTTCCCTTACTCAATATTTTGACAAAGTTGGCCACTTCTTCATCATCTTCTGAGACGTCACTGTTGTTTCTATGTTATTTTTCTTTTTACTTTCCTTTTTGGTTTCTTGTTTTCTTAAGAGATGGCTTAGAAAAATAATTAGTTTTCTGCATTCTCATTTTCTCTCAGAGGTAACTAAACACTGAATTTGATATCATTTCTCCATGGAAAGCGCCTAAAGAAGTTGGTGAAAATTCTGGCCAGAACACATACAGTTCATGTATAAATTGTCTGCAACATCAAACTTCGTTTATAACACAATTTTTCTAGTGAATTTTAATAATAAGGAGTGTGATCAGTATGGAAAGAGTCTTTCCAACCTGATCAAAGACAAGTGTTCACACCCCAAAAATTTCAGAGCCAAATCTCACGTCGTATATTCCATCACATCGCTTGAACCACAGTTCATGTATATAGCCATGATGATGTGCAAAATTTATGGAAAAGAGAACGAAACCCATTTCTTTCTACCATGGGTTCCGATTATTCACTCGATGGCAGAAGGATTTTCTTTTGACTGGGCAAAGATATTTTTAGATAATCTACCTAGCGAAATCTTGAAATACCAAACGAAGAAAAAAAAAGGGAAACTAACTTCATTCTTTATGTCAGCTTATGTTATGGATGCCATCTGTTTCATGATTCCTTTCTCGCTGTTGAGCTAGAGTTGGACTCTAGATAGTGCAGAACCAATTCATGATTACCATTCAAAGCTTTGCGAAGACAAGGCAAAAGATTTCTTTTATGAAATATTTAATTGGGTAGTGGTGCCGATGCATATTTTTATATTTGGTCACCCACCACCAAGAATTTCAGACAAGGTTATGGTTAGCCTAGGTAAAGTGGCAGACTAGTACATAGAGGAAAATTTCTCTTATATCAAAGTTTTTGGCTGCTCGATCCCTCCATATGCATTACTGCAATTTTTATTAGACATACTGGTGTGCCATGAAGTTGCACAAAAAAATTTACTCAACAGGATTAGCAAAGAGCTAAAAGCCATGTAGAAAAAGGTATGGCCATCTTTTCCTTTATCTATTGGTTCATTTTCCTTATTGGATTTCGGTCACTTCAAGGTGGAGGCTGCAACTTTAGAAGAGATAAACCTGGTTAGCATTGAATTCAAGAAGCACGACCCACAAATGGTCGTGGAAAACCATATGGCCAGTTGCAATCTTAAAAAATATGAACATGAAGAGTCCCTTCATGACGAAATGTTTTGAGGGGTAATATCTTACCAAGAAGTTCTGAGCCAAGTGCGAGCTCTACTGCCTGGTGAAATGGTTGAGTTTTACAATTTCCAAAAACACCAGAGAAGCATCCTACCCAAAGTATTACAAGGGAAAAGCCTAAAATCTCCAGATACACAACAAGAAGGGACCCAAAATATAGAAGTCAGAAGCTCTACCAAACAAGAAACCCTAGAAAACCAGGAGAAAGTTGAGGTCTCGACTCAGAAGGGAAATATCCTAGAGAAAGAGATATTAGACAACCAAGGTAAAGATAAAAAGAGACAATAATAAATAATGAACAAGATAGATCGCCATCTTTGCCTGAGAATTCAACTACTGAAGAAGCTAGGAAAAAGTTATCCACAGAAATTAGCAACCCAATTGAGGTTGTCACACCATTATAGTTCACCAGAGGAAACCCTAATACAAAGGTAATGTTCATAAGGGATTTCACGCCTATCTCTTTCTAGGAGATACCTCCCATCGATTTCTTTTTCAGTAATAAAAGAAAGGTCGTGGTGAAGAAATAAATGCACATGAGAGAGGGTGCAATGGTAAAAAAGCACAGAGTATTATTAGATGGGAAAAGTTTGGAAGAGGAAGATTTTGCTACAGAGGTGGTGGGCTCTTTAGGAGCTTTTGCAATGGCCAACTTATTCTCTGTTGATAATCTAAAAGAAAGGCTAAGGTAGAGGAATTAGATGATAAACCAATTGCGATATCAAATAAGGAATACAAAGAATAATATAAAAAATGAGGACAACAAAGGACTCGAACAGTCTAGAGGCAAAGACAGACAAAAAATTCAACAACTTAAATCTGATATTGAAGAAGTACAAAAGACTTCTCAAGCAAGTCAAGGGCAGGTCATCCAACAAGAAGAATTAGTAAAGCAGTTGCAAGCTAAATTGAGCTATACTGAAAGCCAGGTTGTAAATATAACAATGTTTCAAGCCCAGGCACTGGAAGTGTATTAGAAGCTGGAAGAAACACAACAAAGCCTATTTTCTAAGGTAGGGATCCTCCAAGATTATTTTTGGGAGATCGCTCAATCATTAGATAATATTTGTTTTAGAGAAAAAGAGGGTACTACAGCCCGAACCACCTTTCAAAAGGAAGTCGTATCTTCAGCTAGAGAAGAGGTACTAGTAACTCCCAAATTGACTGTCGTAGAAGAAATCAGGGGTGATATAATACTAAAGGCATGGGAGGCCAATATAGCTGAGAGTAAGAAAATGGCCAAAGAAATAAAGGAATATTGTGAAGAGGCCTTTGATTTTCTAGATAAAAAATCACTAGGCATTGGAAAGGACGATTGTTCTGGAGTACTAGGACAAATCAATGTTATAAAGCATTAACTGGACATCAAAGAAAGCCTAAATGAAGCTCAGATTGAAATTTCACAGTTGAAACAGGTTGACATCGCTCAAATGGATAGATGGTTGGTAAAGCCAAATTTATAGTTGCAGTCTACAAATTTCGAAGGTAAAAGGATTGAAGACAGGTTACCGAAATTACAGAGAAAGTTGTATCTTTTTGAGGAAAAGGATGTGACAGAGCCTTCTAGTATTTTAGTACAATTTCTAAGCAGGTGCATCGAGTGTCTCAAGCCAGGTGAAGGAAGTTATTCAAAGAAATAATGAAGTAATACATGCATTCTCATTCTGCCAATACGAGAGAGAGATAGAAAGGAACCAAGTGAATCGGTTCAAGTTTTTATTTTGTAACCATTAATATCTAGGAGTAAGGAAAATTCCAACCGTCTAGGGTTGGTAACCTTTTTTGTTTTATATAAATATAGTTTCTAAAGACTAAAAGAAGGATTTTTCTTGGCCGATGTAAATGAAGAAATATCTCCTTTTCGAGAATTAAGACAAATTGAAAACCAGAGACTCCATATTTCGTCAATCTTGAGTTATGTCTTCTTCTGTTTTTTTCATATTCTAGCATCTTTATTCGCATATATTTGATGAATTCCTAATCACAACTTAGTACAACATCTATTGTGGTTATATTTTTATTTGGTTATCTGATTACTTACAGATTTTGCTCTGTAATTTGCTATTAGAAAACACAAGACCTGAGAGTTAGTTAGATTACCACATTTTATGCTTCATTAAAATTATCACATCCTTTTTCTTCTTCTATATCAGAGTGAGATTCTTATGTGATTGATGACTCACTTTGTTAACAACTTCATGTTTTTCTTTCATCACATTCATTATTTTCAAATTTGACTCAGACACAGAAAAAAACCTCTGAATTGTTATATCATTTATTCAATTTTTGGAGCTTTCCTCATATAATTGAAGACAAGAAAAAGCAAACATAAAAAACAATAGACCTTTTAACTTTCTTTCCTCCGTGACTGTACCTAATGCAAGACAACCTAATATTAAGCCCGGTCTCGCGGATCAGACAAGCATTGCATTAAAATTGTTTAATACTATCTTAGAGACCGCTAACACCTGGGTTGAACTTGAAAGGTCATGGGAAGTGATTGAAAAAGACATAAGCGTCCAGGAACGTTGGGAAGCTAGGAAAAGACAACTTAGAAATCAACCATAGCTTCTTTCCCTAAAGAGTTCACTTTCTTTTCATATTTTAAACTCTCTTTATTTTTGGATTCCTTGACATTATACTTTGAATCCTTAAGTATAAACTCAGGAACAACGTCTTTTTGGCTTTGTTGTCAAGGATCTAAGAAGTGAAGTTATTTTTCTCTGGGAAGAACGACATTGGTAAAGTTTCTTTATTTGATAGTGAAAAAAGACTGAATACATTATAAGGCTAACTTTTATCTTTCACTTGGTGACTCCAGAACTAATAAACTAGCATTTAATTGAAAAAATACCAGAAAGAATCCAGATGATAAGCAGACCTCACCTATATCCGACCCTGATAAACTTTTGAAACCAAGAAGATACCTTAAACAAACCGCATCATCAACAAGTAAGATTTATCAACCCAGATCCACACAGTCAAATAATAAGGATATACTTGAACAGTGAAATACCCAACTCCTTTTCATAGAAACATCCATCGATAGAATCAGAATCCTAGAACCTGAGTTGGTGTTACTAGAATTTAAAGTCGAAACTTTTCCAAACATCTCCTTTACCAATAGAGGTAAAAGAGAAATCTCACTTCCTTCTTCGATTGACGTTTCATCAGTTCCCAAAATTCAGTCTACAACCTCTCAGAATTCAGAAGAATATACTGTATACCTTGACTCGACTCCTATTGGTTCTCCTATGTACACATCCCGGGAGTCAGAAGAAACTAGTCCTATTTTTTCGGTTCCCTATTTTTCAAATTTCTAGTCTCCCGATGGTCAATTCTCCGAAACCTTTCCTCTTTATCCAAATGTAACCGAAAGGTCACCACACACCTTTAAAATTCTTCTCTATAATCTCCAAGTTTCACCCTCTAAACTATCAATGGCTGCGGCCCGAGGAGGTGGTCTTGCCGAGGGAGGAGGGGGTGGTCGAGTACCACCTCCACCCATTAGAATCTTTGCCAAAGTAGCTGCTAGGTATGCCCCTTTGGTCCTCATAGTCCCTCTCCATGATCTACCTGAAAATTATATGAAAAATCTGCCGAAGTTCACGGGGGAAGGAGATTTAACTGCTACTGAACACATCAATTTCTTTGATCAATTTGTTGACATCCTTGGTCTTGAACATGAGGATGTTTATTCAAGACTCCTAGTTCAAACTTTTGAAGGACAAGTGAGGACCTAGTTCCGAGGACTCCCAGCAGGATCCATAGGATCATATGATGAGTTAGAAAATGCTTTTATTAGACAATGGGGACAAAGGAAAGATCATCTTTATTATCTAATTGAGTTTGGAGCTTTGAGAAAGAAAAATTCAAAATCAGTTCTTGAGTTTACCCAAAGATTCAATAAATTATATAATAAAATTCCAACTGAGGTTAAACCTTCCCAACCTGCAACAAAAGTAACTTTTGCTAGGGATTTTGATCTGGATTTCTCTCTATTGTTGAGAGAAAGGAGATCTGTTGATCTAACTAAAATGCAGGATGACATTGTAGAAATCGAATCTAACATGATGGCATCGAAAAAGTTAAAAAATAAATTTGAAATAGAAAATAAAGAAACTAGACGGTACAGAGAACAAGCAGGATCCTCTAGATATGGGAGGTCTTCGGAAGATAAGATGGATGACATGGTGAGAATAATCAAAGAATTTTTGAATAAAATCTTGAGAATGGAATTTGACCAATCAAAGAATGATTAGTACCCTAGAAATAATTTCAGAAGGAATCCTAACCCTCAAATACAACAAAGACAAATTAAGAATGAAGAACAAAATATTCAAGCACCCTTTAAGAACGAAAATTTTGTAGGAGGAGAAGACATGGAAAATTTTGAGGAGTTAGAAGAAGATATAAACAATCTTGGCGATGATTATCAAGAACCTTATTTGACGAGACAAGATTATGAAAAATCTTTAAATACAGAATAGATGTCTGAAAATGGCGAGAATAGAAATATTACAGAGGATTCATCTTATCAAGGAATCATTGATAATATAATGGCCGAACTCCAATAGAAATACAATCTAAGGCATAGAAACAGGAATATCACGACCTCCCCACCGAAGAAAATTCTTCTGAGAGGGGAAATAGACGAGGCAACTTCAAAAGCTGCTGAAAAACATAATGTTAAAACCAAGACTGCTGATACACAGTCTATCAAGACAAATCTAGCAGAAACATTGGTTATTAATACAAGGAAAGTGGAGGTTCTTGTGGCTGAAACAAAAAAATCACAAATTAATAAACAAGAAAGGAAGGGAATAGAAATCCAAACCAAAGAAGTTGATAAGACGATGGGAAATTTCAATCTAGAAAATGAAATTAATAAAATCAAAATCCCTATACCTCTGGTTGAACTAGCAAAATACCCAGTATACAGAAAGCAAATCGCTAAAATAATTAATTTTTCAGACAATGAAATTCAGGCTGACGTTATAAATTTAGAAGACGATAAGACTAATATAATTTTTGTTCCACATTTCGAAGCTGCTAGAGATACCGTTTCCCTTTTCTATATCATGCTAACTGTGCACGATCACCTACTCCAAAATTGCATGTTGGATTCTAGAGTCTCTCACAATGTAATGCCTAAAGACATTATGGATAGACTTGGTCTCAAAATCACTCAACTATATGGAGACTTGTATTTTTTCGATTCGAGAAAGGTTAAATGTGTAGGTATGATAAAAGATTTAGTAGTTAATCTTGCACAAATTCCTGTAAAAAGCGTTGATCGATGTGGTTGTCGTTGATATACCCCCAAAGTATGGCATGCTGTTATCCATGTTTTGGGGCACCAAACTCGGAGGATCCCTCCAACTCGACATGACATATGCCACAATACCAATCTTTGAAGGATAGTTCACACACTTGTATAGAGAAACAAGGTTGATGTTTACAGTAAGTGATCCGGTGAACCCAAATAACTACCTTGTTTATATTGCTGATTAGGATTTAGGGAGTTTTATTTTGTCTATTGATGATGATTTAGATGTATGTATAGAAGAAAATTGTACAGGAAAAGAAAAAAAAGAAAAAAAAAGTAAAGATGTGTATAGTTCTGGAGTTTGGAAAATGTATTTTGGTAATGCTTCATCTTGTGAAGGAGTAGGAGCTGGAGTGTTGTTTGTAGCACCCGACGATGAGTTCATCATTCATTTTTCTTACATATTACAGTGGGACATAGATTATACTAAAACTATATGTGAATATGAGGCCCTAGTCTTAGGATTAGAAGCTTCCATAAAATTAAATATTAAGAACATAGAAGTCTATGGTGACTCTGAACTGATCATAAAAAAAATTAATCATCAATACCACACTAAGAACCCAAGGTTAATATTTTATAGGAACTATGCCTGGGATCTAATCGAGAATTTTCTCTCATCGGTTAATGTTCATTACATCCCTAGAACCAAGAATCAACAGGAAGATCCATTGGCTAAAGTGGGCTCAACCTTTGTGCCGCCAACAGTTTTCAAACTTAAATACCCTATAGAGATGAGACATGGAACTTCCATACCGAATAACATACAACATTGATAGGTTTTCGAGGATGATGGATGGATGACTTTCCCAAAACACATGTCGACCAAGAAAATCAAAATGATCCCGCTTGGATCATGCAGGAAGGGGAAGATCTTCAAGAGTTTCAAGATAAGATTGCTAATCATCGTATGCTTATTTTGAAAAATAATCAGATCCCCAAAGGCCTGATCCCCTTAGAGAGGTTATTTAATCATGACAACATTCCTTTGAATTCCACCTTACAACCTCAACCACAAGAGGTTGAAGATTGCGATATAGGCACCAAATAAAATCTTAAGTTGGTAAAATTATACAAGTAATTTACTCCTGAAATAAAAAGTAAGTACATTGAGTTGCTTAGACAGTATAAAGATGTTTTTGCTTGGTCCTATGATGAATTAAAAACTTATGACACCACTATAATGGAACACAAAATTCCTTTGAAACAAGGTGTCAAACCATTTAGGCATAAACTCAGACAGATTAACCCTATATTATTGCCTGTGATAGAGAAATAAGTAAAGAAGCTTCTGGATGCCAAGATCATTGTCCCACTTAGATAATCCAAGTGGGTATCTAATTTAGTTCCATTAAGAAAGAAAAATGGTGAAATCAGACTGTGTGTAGACTTCACGAATCTAAACAAATCATCACTCAAAGACAATTATCCATTGCCTAAAATGGATCATGTTTTAGAGAAAGTAGTAGGAGCTAATAAAATGTCTATGATTGATGGATTGTCAGGCTACAATCAAATAACAGTCCATCAATATGATAAAGAGAAAATTGCGTTCACTACCCCTTGGGGTACCTTTATGTATGACAAAATTCCTTTCGGTTTAATGAATGTAGGAGAAAATTTCCAACGAGCTATGGACATCACCTTCATCAGTGAAAGAGATAAGTTTGTTGTTATTTATCTTGACGATCTAACTATTTTTTCTAAATTTGATGCAGAACATCTAGTACACCTCAAGCAAACTTTTGCAAAATGTCACAAATTTGGTTTGTCTCTGAATCCAAAGAAATGTCATTTTGCAATGTAAGAAGGTAAACTCTTGGGCCATATAGTGTCTAGCGATGGAATTAAAATTTACCCTAAAAGGATTGAAGCAATCGATACTATTAATATTCCCAGGAATAGGAAAGAAATTCAGTCATTTTTAGGGAAAATATTTTTTTTGAGAAGATTCATTCTGAATTTCGCTGAAATTGTAAAATTGATTACATATATGCTTAATAAGGACAACAAGGTAAAGTGGAAAAATGAGGCTAAGGCGTAATTTGAACGCATTAAGAAGTTCATAGGTGAAGCACCAGTAGTGGAAAGTCCTGATTATTTGAAAGAATTTTTTATTTTTTCATTTGCTTCTGAGCATACTATTTCAACCGTATTTTTACAGAAGAATGATGAGGTTTTTAAGAAGCTAATTGCATTCTTTAGTAAAATTCTTAGAGATGCTGAGCTAAAATATGATATATTGGAAAAGAAAGATTACGCAATGGTGAAAGGCCTCAAATATTTCAGAACCTATGTACTACATTAAAATATTATTGCTTATGTACCCACTAGTTTTGTTAAGGATATACTAGTTTAGACTGATAACGATGGAAGGAGAGGCAGATGGTTAGCCAAAATTCAGAAGTTTGACCTGGAAGTTAAGCCAACTAAATTTATTAAAGGTCAGGGCTTGGCTAAATTGTCGGCTGAATCAAATCTAAAATCACTTGGAATAAATCATCTACAAGAGAACGAAGGATTTTTAGAGATAGACGAACTCAATGTCACTGTGCCCACAACTAAAATTCTAGAAAAAATCTCTTCTTCAGTTTGGTACAACAACATTGTTTCTTATTTACTAACCCTTCAGTGCCCCAGTGACCTAACCCCATCTAAAGCTAGGAAATTGAAGTTACACACTGTAAAATATTGTATTATAGATGGTCAATTGTATTGGAAGGATCCCCTCGGATTCTTACTGAGTTGCTTAGTAGAATCCGAAAGATAAAAAGTTATAAATGAATTCCACGAAGGAGTGTGTGGAGGACACCACGCCTGGAGAGAAATGGCTTATAAAATCTTAAAATCCGGGTATTACTGGTTGAAATTATTCACTGATGTAAACACTAAAGTTAGAACTTGTAATCCTTGTTAGTTGTTTACAGGAAAGAAAAAAATTTCGGCATTACCTTTAGTTCCAGTTAAAATTGAAGCTCCATTTTAGCAATGGGGTCTTGATTTTATTGGATAAATCCATCCACACTCGAGTGCTCAACATAAATGGATTCTGACCACTACAAACTATTTTACTAGTTGGGTGGAAGCTATTCCTACGCGAAAGGCAATAGACGCAGTAGTGATCAGTTTTTTGGAGGAGAATATTCTATCAATATTTGGCTGTCCTCGAAAAATAGTTACTAATAACGCTCAGGCCTTCAAATCCATGGCCATGATAAGTTTTTTCCAAAAGTATAACATTGTGCTAAGACACTCCACAACCTACTATCCACAGGGAAATGGATTAGCTGATTCATCTAACAAAATCATGATCACTATAATTAAGAAAGTACTAACCAAAAATAAGAAAGCATGGCATGTACATTTAAAATATGCTTTATGGGCTAACAAGATAGGCACAAAACGGTCAATCAGAATGTCTCCATTTCAGATGGTATATGGTACTGACGTCATTTTACCCATAAATCTAGCACTGTCAGTAATGAAACTCTGGAAAGACTCAAAAGAAGAGCCAAATGAAATTACCAGGAGGATAAATCAATTGATTAAAATTCAGCAAAATAGGGCTGAAGTAAATGAAAAACTACAAAAATATCAAGATAATATGAAATCTTTATTTGACCAAAAAGATAAAGAATTGGAATTTCTCCCTGGTGATTTGGTTCTAAAATGGGAAGCCAGAAAAGAGGATGCTGGGAAACATGGTAAGTTTGATAAGATCTGGTGCAGACCATACAAAATTACAACTTCTGAGTGAAATAATGCATTTGTGTTAGAAAATCTCGACGGAAAGATTCTTAACGCTCCTATCAATGGGTGGTACCTCAAACACTTCATGAAGTAATATGTTTCTGAACTCTCATTGTACATATCAGTTTGTTTTCATGTTTTGTTTATAGTTACCTTTCTTTCGGTAAGTTTTTATTTTTACTGTAATGCAAAAAGGCCAGCCATTAAAATATATATATATATATATATATATATATATATATATATATATATATATATATATCAAAAAATGTAATAAGAAGGTTTTTAATCTACTAGATTTCGTGACATCTATCATGTTCATCTTATTGGAGGATACTTGATGATAAGCCAAGATACTTGAGATATCAAAAAGGTGACATGCATAGATACTCACGTTAAATGTCTCTTGAAACAAGTAATAAACTAACAATCTGCTTGGTTGGAAGTATAAGAAACTATTGAGGTATGAATTTCTCTCTTAAAAACTCAAGTTAAAATTTTCCAGGAGATGTTAACGAGTAACACAATAATCTTATGTTTACTAATATCATCACCAAATCCTTTAATCAAAGAAATGAAAAGAAACTTTTAATTATCAAAAATTTTCTCTGGACGAAGTAAGTAATATATATATATATATATATATATGAAAAATAAGCAATAAAAAGAGTTTAAGGAAAAGTTTCAAGAGTTAAGTAAGAAGCTCGTTTAAGACTAATTGTACCTACAACAGAACATCTGAAACCTCTTTCTCTTCCTCTGTTCATGACCAAGCTATTTCTTCAAAAGATTCTTGATATCATCTCATGAGCTTCATAGAGGAGAAATATCTCATCTTAACTTTGGAAACTCATAAACAAATCTTCAAAACGAGAATAGGTAAAGGTTTTAGAATTCCTCTAACTTAACTGAACCAGAAGTATGTATAGGTTAATCCTAACTCTCTTAGTCATTCTAACAGGATTAAACTGATTAGTTTCACTCAAGGAAAGTCCCTGAAAAATATAGTAAGAACTCCCCTTGAGAACTTCCATGAAGGCAAAGATGTTTGAAGGTCAAAAGAGGATTAGTCCAGAGAAATTAAAGTGAGTTGATAGACCTCTGTTGTTAAATTATAAACAGATATTTTCCTGTGTATATTACATACCGATTGATTGCCCCCACTTCATGTTTTGAAACAAGACCGATGGAGAAAGGAAATTCATTAAATGATTGCCCCCATCTAGTCCAAGAGAGATGATGAAAGGCAATTCATTAATTATTGCCCTCATCTCAGCATTTAAATTCTAAATTACTAATTAAAGTGGTGAAAGGAAATTCAATGTGGGAAATCTGATAAATTCATCGGGGTACTGAACAGGCTTTCTTACAGTGAAGCAATGTCTACATATCAGATAGGTTGTTATACATGAATTACAAGATTCTCTGGTAACTATCTCTCTTTTCGACTAGATCTACATTCTAAGCTAATGGGACTCCCTAACTTAAAATATTGGAATTACTTCACCTTGATGCGAACAAAATCAAATAAAGCCTGGTAGAATGATTAAGGTTGTTTTGATTATCTTATAGAAATCTGAGGTCAATTTTAGGAAAGTAAAACTATTATAATCCTAACCCGAGATCACCGAATGTTTTAGTTGTGAGAGTTTTCAAAGTTAAGAATGAAATCCTTAAATCTTGTTTTGTGCTTTCTTTAGAATGTGTTTCATAGAACTGCAATAATGACTCCATTTACATAATAAAGGAACTCGGTCTACATGTTCGTCTCATTCTGGAAGGAGACAAGATCCCTAGATGGAGCCTATGTTGAAACATATATATTTTTCTAAACCTTAGACTAAAACAAATTTCATTTTTTGATTAAATTAAAAATCCCCAAAATGCACTTGGATAATCACCGTTGAAATGAAGTCTTCCGGTCAATCCAACGGTTTAAATGTCTTAGCAAATTATGGAGCCACCTTTTCAATTAATAAATCAGTCTATATAAAGGTTTTCTTTTGAAATTTCTAGGGTTGGGGTTTCACGAAGTACGAAGGTTCAATATTTAGCATCTTCGAAGTCCCGATACCCGAACTCACAAAAGTATTAATTTTTTAGGCCAGGTTCGTTAACGATTAAGTAAGCTTAACAAAGAGTAAATGTCATCGCGACTTCCCGATTTGAGATGCTCTTACATATAAAGTCTTTGAAGTCCCGATACCCAAACCCCCAACATTTAAAAACTAATCATGATTAATTAAGAGAGTTAAATATGATTATAGTTAATTAAAACATGTCGTGACTTCGCATTTAGTAAGTCTTAGTTTAAACTGTGTTAAAGATCCCCAAGACCCAAAATGCAGAAACTTGATTAAGTGTTAGGTATGATTAATTAAGGTACTAAATGAGGATTATACTCTAATTAATCTATTTCTTAAAATTAACTCGGATACATTCAAATTATGCGCTTTTCCCGAGATATCGACCATAAATGACATTAATATCTGATTTAGGGAGTTGATTCCAAATAGGATCAAATTTTAACGCCCAATTCTTTTTATTAAAGGAATTAATCGCATTGTCAGTGAAGGTGTACACATGGTTTATGCGTTTAAGGAAAAATGTATTTTTAGTTCTGAATCACTTTCTTGTTTTCTTAAGATATGGCTTAACGAAATAACTAGTTTTCTGCATTCTCATTCTCTGTAACAGGTAACAAAAGACCAAATTTGATATCATGGCTCCACAGAAATCACCTAAAGAAACTGGTGAAAATTATGGCCAAAACACATGCGTTATTTATGATACTTCGCCCAGAAGTATAAAGATAGTTAAAACCCGAACACATGTTCAACACCATACAATACGAAGTGGTAAACTGTCCTGATGATTCAAGAGACAATGAAAATGATAACTTATCTACCAAATATAAGATTATCACTCAAGAATAACTGCACAAGACAACAACTAGGACGAGGTTTTTACCTTACATCGACATGATTAGATGGGCGTTGGATCATGTAGATATCCCAACTCGAACGATATTCAACTCTCAGAAAGAAGTTGTTGGGTCATTTCGAACGAAACACATACAGGTCATGTATAAATTGTCTGCAACATCAAACTTCGTTTATAATGCCATTTTTCTAGTGAATTTTAATAATAAAAAGTGTGAATAGTATGGAAAGAGTCTTTCCGAACTGATCAAAGACTGATGTTCACGCCCCAAAACGTTCAGATCCGAATCTCACGACGTATATTACATATCATCGCTTGAACCACAGTTCATGTATATAGCCATGATGATGTGCATAATTTATGGAAAAGACAACATGACCCATTTCTTTCTACCATGGGTTCCCGTGATTCACTCGGTGGCGGAAGGATTTTCGTTTGATTGGGAAAAGATATTGTTAGATATTATGGCTAGCGAAATCTCAGAATACTAAACAAAGAAAACCAAAGGGAAAACAACTTCATTATTTATGTCATCTTATGTTATGGACATTATCTGTTTCATGACACCTTTCCTGCTGTTGATCTAGAGTTGGACTCCAGACAGTGCAAAACAAGTTCATGATTACCATTCAAAGATATGAGAAGACAAGGAAAAATATTTCTTTAATTAAATCTTTAATTTGGTAGTGGTGATGATGCATGTTCTTATATTTGGTCACCCACCACCAAGAATTTTAGACAGGGTTATGGTTAGCCTAGGTAAGGTGGCGAACTAGTACATAGAGGAACATTTCTCTTATATCAGAGTTTTTGGCTGCTCGGTCCCTCCATACGAATTACAACAATTTTTACGAGACAGACTGGTGTGCCATGAAGTTGCACGACAAACTGTACTCAACGGGATTAGAAAAGAGCTAAAATCCATGTAGAAAAAGGTATGACCATATTTTCCTTTGTCTATTGGTTGATTTTCCTTATTGGATTTTGGTCACTCCAAGGTGGAGGTTGCATATTTAGAAGAGATAAAGATGGTTAGCATTGAATTCAAGAAGCATGAACCACGAAGGGTCGTGGGAAACCATATGGCCGGTTGCAATCTTAAAAAATATGAACATGAAGAGTCCCCTCATGATGAAATGTTCTGAGGGATAACATCTTACCAAGAATTTCTGAGCCGAGTGCGAGCTCTGCTACCTGGTGAAATGACTAAATGTTAAAATTTACAAAAACACTGGAGAAGCAGTCTACCCAAAGTATTAAAAGGGCAAAGCCTAAAAGCTCAAGATAAACAACAAGAAGAGACCCAAAATCCAAAACTCAGAAGCTCTACCAAACAAGAAACCCTATAAAACTAGGAGAAAGTTGAGATCTTGACTCAGAAGAGAAATATCCCAGAGACGGAGATATTATACAACCAAGGTAAAGATAAAAAAGAGACAATAATAAAGAGCGGAGAGGATAGATCGTCGTCTTCACCTGATAAATGAACTATTGAAGAAGCTGGGAAAACATTATCCACCAAAATCGGCAACCACATTGAGGTTGTCACACCATTACAGTTCACCAGAGGAAACCCTAATACAAGGGCAATATTCATAAGCGATTTCACGCCTATCTCTGTGGAGGAGACACCTCCCACCGAGTTCTTTTTTAGTAAGAAAATAAAGGTCATGGTGAAGAAGGAAATGCACATGAGAAAGGGTGCAATGGTAAAAAAGCACAGAGTATTATTAGATGGGTAAAATTTGGAAGAAGAAGATTTTTATACAGAGGTGGCAGGCTCTTTAGGATCTTTTGCAACAACCAACTTATTCTCTGTTGATAATATGAAATAAAGGCTAAGGCAAAGGAATCAGATGATAAATCAGCTGCGAGATCAAATAAGGAATACAGAGAATAATATCAAAAACGAGGTCAGAAAAGGAATCGAACAGGCTAGAGCCGAAGATAGACAAAAAATTCAACAACTTAAATATGATCTTGAATAAGTACACAAGACTACTCAAGCAAGTCAAGGGAAGGTCATACAACAAGAAGA
The DNA here is from genome assembly GCA_009831015.1 of Picea engelmannii. Taxonomy (NCBI): domain Eukaryota; kingdom Viridiplantae; phylum Streptophyta; class Pinopsida; order Pinales; family Pinaceae; genus Picea; species Picea engelmannii. Next base: position 29,777 of record ML806556.1, on the reverse strand, counting down.
ATTAGTAAGCAATTGCAAGCTAAATTGAGTTCTACTAAAAGCCAGGTTGTAAATATAGAAGTGTTTCAAGCCAAGGCCTAGAAGTGTATCAAAAGCTAGAAGCAGCACAACAAAGCCTATTTTATAAGGTAGGGATCCTCCAAGATTATTTTTGGAAGATGGGTCAATCATTAGATAATATTGGTTTCAGAGAAAAAGAGGCTACTGCAGCCCGAACCACCTTTCAAAAGGAGGTCGTTTCTTCAGCTAGGGAAGAGGTACCAGTAACTCCCAGATTCACTGTCACAGAACAAATAAGGGGTGATATAATACTAAAGGAGTGGGAGGCCAATATAGTCGAGAGTAAGAAAATGGCCAAAGAAATAAAGGAAGAATGTGAAGAGGCATTTGATTTGCTAGATAAAAAATCACTAGGCATTGGAAAGGATGATTGTTTTGGAGTACTAGGACAAATCAATGTTATAAAGAATCAACTAGACATCAAAGAAAGCTTAAATGAAGATCCGATTTAAATTTCACAGTTGAAATGGGTTGACGTTGCTCAAATGGATAGATGGTTGGTAAAGCCAAATTTATAGTTTTAATCTATAAATTTCGAAGGTAAAATGATTGAAGATAGGTTATCGAAATTACAGATAAAGATGTATCTTTTTGTGGCAAAGGATGTGACAGAGACTTCCATAATTTTAGTACAATTTCTAAGCAGGTGCATCGAGTGTCTCGAGCTAGGTGAAGGAAGTACTTCAAAGAAATAATGAAGTAACACATGTATTCTCGTTCTGGCAATATGAGAGAGAGATAGAAAGGAACCAAATGAAATGGTTCAAGTTTTTATTTTGTAACCATTAATATCTAGAAGTAAGGAAAATTCAAGGAAAATTCCAACCGTCTAGGGTTGGTAACCTTTTTTTATATATAAATATAGTTTCTAAAGACTAAAATAGGGTTTTTTCTTGGCTGATGGAAATGAAGAAATCTCTCCTTTTCGAAAATTAAGACAAATTGCAAACCAGAGACTCCATATTTCGTCAATCTTGAGTTATGTGTTCTTCTATTGTTTTGATATTCCAACATCTTTATTTGTATGTCTTTGATGAATTCATAATCACAACTTAGTACAACATCTACTGTGGTTATATATTTATTTCGTTATATGATTTCTTAATGATTTTCCTCTATAATTTGCTATTAGAAAACACAAGACCTGAGAGTTAGTTAGATTACCACATTTTATGCTTCATTAAAATTATCACATCCTTTTTCTTCTTTTGTATCAAAGTGAGATTCTTCTGTGATTGATGCGTCAATTTGTTAATAGCTTTATGTTTTTCTTTCATCACATTCACTATTTTGAAATTTGACTCAGACATGGAAAACGGCCTCTAAATTGTTATATCATTAATTCAATTTTAGGAGCTTTCCTCATATAATTGAAGACAAGAAAAATCAAACATAAAAAAAAAACAGACCTTTTACCTTTCTTTCCTCCATGACTGTACCTGTTGCAAGACAACCTAATATTGAGCCTGGTCTCACGGATCAGACCAACATTGCATTAAACTTGTTTAATACTATCTTACAGACTACTAACACCTGGTTTGAACTTGAATGTTCATGGGAAGTGATTGGACAAGACATAAGCATTCAAGAATGTTGGGAAGCTAGGTAAAGACAACTCAGAAATCAACCATAGCTTCTTTCCCTAAAGAATTGAATTTCTTTTCATATTTTAAACTCTCTTTATTTTTTGGATCCCTTGAAATTATACTTTGAATCCTTAAGTATAAAATCAGGAACAACACTTCTAGTGCTGATATCTTAGGGTCAAAACTCATAGGAAGTGATCTTAGTACCTTTCAAACAATTATAGATTCTTTGATTTCTTCTCCCAATCCCATGATTGCATTTGTTGTTTCACCGACTCGTAAAAAGTAAGCTGCAATATTCTCATCTTCCTTCATCTTTAGTTGTTCGAACTGACCTCTGTAAGTTTGAAGCTTTCCTGGTTTGAGTTTTGAATCTCCTTCATAAATATTTTGAAGTTTGTCCCAAATCTCTTTAGCATATTTACAATGTGAAACTTTGGTGAATACCGATTCTCCAAGACCATTCAGAAGTTCATTTGTGGATTTGGAATTATTCTGACCGAGTTTTATTGCTTTGTCATTATTCGGAAAAACTGTTGGTGTTGTGTATCCATCTACAATTGATTTCCAAATTTCAAATCCCCGCGCATGTATATATGCCTTCATCCTTATTCTCCAAAATGTATACTTTTGTCCATCAAATTTTGGTATTCCACTTTTATAGATGTTGTTTCTCTCAATGATCTACCTTTCAATGGTTAAACTGATTTCTGAAGGAACCTGCTTTGATACCAATTGTTGGATTACTGAGAGGGGGGGTGAATCAGTAATAGAGAAATTTAATCATTTTCACCATAAAATGCAAGTGTTATATCAATGTATCATTATCATCCAATAGTTACAGAGAAAATAAAAAATGAACAAATGAGAAATCACATACATACATAGTACACCAGTGTTTTTACATGGAAACCCAAAGCGGGAGAAAACCCCGAAATGATTTTTCTTATATGCCTTGAAGAATTACATTCATTGGAAGCACCAACTTCCTTTGTTTTCCAGCTGCAACTAGAAGGAGGCTCCAAACCCCTAGTTTCTTGGGCTACAACTTGAGGGAAGCTCCAACTCCCCAATTCTCTAGCTACAACTGAAAGGAGGAAACAACCCGCAATGTCCTTCGGATACAACCAAAAGGTGTATAAAACCACCCGTCCTTGCCCCGTCCAACCCCCCTGATGTAGAAGTAGAATTATGGAACCATTTTCACACTATCACCATGAGATATACCACTGTAAAATTGTATCAATCTTTACCACTGACCTGCATCCAACCTCTACAACTACCCTGTAATCAATTTGTACATGAAATGAACATGTATCAACAAAATACAACACATACGCGACCTGTAGTGTTGCAACACGCGTATGTATGTGCCCTATCTGTTATGTATCGCGCGTATGTACGAGACCAAACTGTTATGCAACTTGCGTATGCCTTCTGAAAACTAGGGTTTTCTTTCTTCTTAAAACTTCCGACCCTGTGTAACTTCTTTCACATAGATCTGTAACCTGTCACTGCATCCAAATTGTATATGTACCCTGTTCATGCATACTCATACATATATATCTCTATTCATGTGCCATAAGTGTGTGTAATCATGAATAAGTATAATAATCCTCACATGATCTAGAATTCAAACCCTTTCTAATATTCATCCTCTCAATACATCAACCAATACAAGCTCTCAACCATATACCACAAAAACCCTTAGCCATATGCCAAGAAATACAAGATGTGCCTCAACAAGAAGTATCAATGATAAATGTACCAACACTTTATTTCTATAGATCTGACTTATACAAAAGATCCCATGCAAACACTAGTCTCTATAGGGAGAATTCTCAAATCTCCATAACCATTTATCATGCATACATAAACATCCAACTATTCATAGAAATAAGGCATACCTTTTGAACCAATGGATGGATCTGATATATCTGAGCACTGTAGACCTTCCTAGGAGCTTGATTTTAGAATATAGAACCTATACATCTTCATCTTTTCAAGTTTCCATGGCTTTACCAACATGTACACACCCTAATACACGACCATCCCGCGTACATACTCACCCTAATACATTGTCAGCCCGTGTACGCCTCAGAAATTAGGGTTTTTTAGTATTTTTTGTAATTCCGAGACTTTCGTCGTCAACCCTTTGCACTTGCAATAAGCCTCACACAAAAAAAGATATTCAATATGTTCAAGTGTGTTTAAATGAGAGAGCCTTGCTTCTTATTTATACTTTCATGTAGCATTACACTTTCCTTATTTTAGGGAGTTCTCCATTAACTTTATTATTTAAATAATTTATTTTTCAAACACTTTGACTTTTAGGGGCTTCTAGATGACTCATGAGGGTTCTCCAACTTCACATGGCCATAACTCTATAACCGTGAGGAGTTATGTGATGCTCCACATACCATCGGAAATGGCATGACATGTACTATCCATATGGAATAGTGTTACCTGCAAATATCTCAAAAATCATACCATTATCCATCAAACAAAATTGGGTCCATATAACTCTCACAATGTCGAGGCTCCACTAATAACTGAGACAAAAAAATGATAACCTTACCCACCACCGTTCTCTAACTAAGTACTATTTGATGTTCCACACATGCAAAATAAAACAAATTAAAGGATATAGAGTATAAATCTTTAATAACTAACCTAACTTGCCGTAATTTTAGCCATTAGTGGATTCCATGTGTCGGTAGTTTATTAGCTCGGGTGACTAATACTTGTTTAACTTCCACATAGCTCCAATCCGAGAAGATAAAGTGACCATCCGATCTAAACACAGACAACAATTAGATCCATTAGATGAAATGGGATCTATTAAAAGGTGAATAGTTTCAAGCACAAATTAATTTTGAGTCGTAGATCTTGATGGTATTACTACCTCCCGATCCATCGAAAATCAAATGTGGATTTAAAACGCGTGCAAGTTCAACTCTGGCGATTCCTTAGAACTATTGACCAAGATTTTTTTTTATCATCAGATCTCTCACATGAACAAGGAATATTTAAAGGGCGCATAAATTTAGGCGTGAGGATTAATCTGAGCCATTCATCCGATGAAATAAAGAATGGTTGGATGTATAGAGAATTAAAAATTAGAATTACGATTTAAATCTTTAAATCCAAAAATATAATGGAACTAGAAGATGATTAGAAAACATATCCTATCCCTTTGTAAGATAATGAAGGATCAATTTTGGTTAGGACACTTGGCCTAGAGGATGAGGGAGTTATAGGTCTCCCTTATAGTCCACACCCACATAAGGGTAATCCATGATATAAACTAGGAGTTGTCATCAATGGGAAAATATATTTTCCTTAGAAGGAAATGTCCAGTACACCACCTCCCCCTCTCCTCATTATCTCACCAAATCATCTCATGAAAGGCTCCTATGTTCCTACATCTTGAATGACATGGTGGGATTGAAGAGTCAAGATCCTCTCAAAGAGGAACAAACAAATAAATTTCCCAAAGGTAAATTCACCACCACCTACCTATTTGAAAGTTGTAAGATGTCTCCTCACCACAATAAAAAACATTTGTGCCCACCCAAAGTAGGTACCATGAAGAACCCTCTCTGGAGTATCATATAACTGCATGCAATCCGATGTGGTACATATAATTCCATGACTCACACCACTTCAAAATTTATCTCCCATATCTCCAACCTCTATATATAATGAAGGTGAGTCACTCCATCATGCACAAATAATCCATACATGCAATGTATATAGATGAAATAATCCAAATCCCTGTCACAAGACCTCGTAGGTAGGTTGTCACTGGCAACTCTGTACATCAACAGGTCCATCAAGAAGTAGAAATCCTACATGGTGAGCTCAATGTTCTCTACATGTACTATGAATTCTTTTTCATATGCATCTAAATACTCCACATTGTGGAGAGGATGAGGTCATATGCTCACTTCAATGGGTTATCAAGGAACTTGAGTAACTGGTGGCATGCCAGTAATCCCCATACTACCTAATATCAAAATATATTTTTCTTAATGGCACGAAAATCCATATCTCTCAAATGGGATATTGTGTTGTATGCCTACATGCCCAATCACTCATCCATGTTAGTCATGTATCTTTACCTTAAGTGCACATTTTTCACCCTTTTGCATGCTACAAGAACATAGCTATTTATTAGAAAAATTCACACTAAGTGCATTATTGTTTCCCACGTAATCTCACATTGGATGCAAAATTGTGCTTTGTGCTTATTTTATCAGCAAGAATGCACCTAGTGCATTGACAAGTAGCCCACAACTACACACCAAAAAACAATCTTGTTTAACAATTTTTTTTTCCTAGAGATGGGCTTTAGAACTACTTGTCATCATTCAAAAGTATACTTATTCCTCTACTATTAAATAGTGTAACAAAACCCCATCCAAGAATATCCACAATGCATCTATTATTTGGAAGGCCATTCTACTAGTCATTCCTCTTGTAGGACATTGCTAGTCTAGTTGATATTTGGGTAGTGTTTCAATTTGTATATAGGATCACTATGAG
>ML806556.1:0-13760 GCA_009831015.1 Picea engelmannii | reverse complement strand
TGAATATTTGAGTAGCATGACTCCACATTCTTCAAATGTTATTTCCAAAAGGCTTGATTTGAAGGTAGATAAAATCTGTTTGATAGAGTTTTTGAAGAAGTTTGAGGAAGAAATCTATAAATACACCAAGCATTCACATAGAGTTCGATGGAAATATCTACAATTCAAACAATACCATGAAGTGTTTCCACTAGGGACAAGTTTGTCTATATTTGATTTTGCAGAGAATTACACGTTCGTTGCACAAAAAGAAATACAGAGTGAATATTATCATTTTGATCAAGTCACCATATTTGTCCACGTTCTATATAGACATGCTCAACGGAGTCTTCCAAACATAGAAAGAACCAACGACAATCTACATGTTATTAAAGAATATCACTCTTATATAAGTGATGATCGAACACACGACACACATTATGTACAACATTGTTTTGATAAATTTTATGATTCATTGAAAGAATGCGAAATCATATTTGATCGACATTGGATATGGTCTGATGGGTGTGTAGGTCATTTCAAATCTGCATGATCATTCTATTGGTTATGTCGTCTTCATAAAAAAAAAATATTACACATTGTTGGAATTTTTTTGAGACTGGTCACGAAAAAGGAGAACACAATGGTGAAGGGGTCTGACAACCCCATTGTTATGTCTACACATGAAACAACAGTGAAATTTGTTTTTTAAACAGGGTGATAATGACGATTATAGCTAGATGACCCAGATGACAACGAGAACTACGCTCGCAGAACAGGCAACAACAACTAAGACACCACAGATTGACACAAGGGCAACTAGACAAAACATGCGTAGGACAACAAAGGAGGAACACTACCCACCCGACACAACAAGACCACACCTATAAGTTATAGGGTAACATCCTCATCCTGACATGACGACCTTGACGACTAGATAACTTTAAGACCTTGGTGGCGCACAACCAAATTCATGAAGGCATTCAATCAAAGCGCCAAATGACTACAACGAACAATGCCAACAACTACAACGAGTAGCTCCCATGATGGTTAGCACAACATTTGGCCAAGTTATCAATCGCCCTTATCCGATAGGGTGCGAAAATATCTCCTGATCCGGGATCATGCCATTCCCTGGTGATGGGCGCGGAAACACCCCTAGCATAGCATAACCTATCTGGATAAGGGTATCAAAATAAAACTGACACTCTAAGGGACGAATAACTGAGAGGAATACTACACTTATGGCCCCAAGCAACAGGTAGGCAAGATGGAAAAAGATGACGCTCAACAAATGCACAATCCAGAGATGACTAGATGACCACCACGAAGCCCCAAGTTATGCAAGAAGTCTAGGAATGATGGGTAACTAAAGTAACACTACTATGGAAGAAAGTGTTGTCAATGGTGAGCTAATACCGAACTCAACAATTCAACGGGCTTGTCAGCACAGTACCTATCTATAAGGTAAGGGAACTACACCTCAAAAATCTTACCCGGCTTCAATTGACTAAAGGACAAATTGTCTACAAGGTCAAATCCTAATAAACAACCAAACCAATCTAATTTAACAGTTTAACCGTGCAACAATTTTAAACATATCAACGTATAAATATAGTTATTAAAGTAACACTAAGAAAACACATCCTACTTATAAACTCACGGATTAAAACACTAAAGGCCAAATCAATTTAAGCCATGTTGTCCAACAAATATAATATCTATCGACGATTAAGTTGCAATTATTGGTTGATTCTATAAGTGGCTGTAGTCAAATAAAAGAGTGCCATTTAATACGAATGTTAATTGCTATAAGGAAGTTATAAAGGAGGCCACATCTACACTATTAATGCAATTTAATGCTATTTTAGAAGGGATACTATCTAGCAAGGTAAGGTTGTTCAAGTTGGTCACAGCCATTCAAGATAAGGAGTCACAATCAACACCTGGTCTTCATGTTAGATTATAATTGGTCTTCTCACAATTTTAAAAAATTTACTTAAACAAATGTAATTAATTAAGAAACAAATGAATAAAACTACAATTTAAAAAGGCAGGGCTTTCACTGAATTTGAGTAATAAATGTTTTAAATACAGTTTAAAAATCTAAACCATTTGAGCCTTGTAGTAAATTGAATTTGAGTGTAACCTATCCGGTGGGACAACTTCAAGAACATGGGAGCGTCTTTTTAAAGGATGAGATGCAAATCACGATTAAACAGGTAAGAAAAAACACATTAGCCTCTACTAAATGGAACAATCTCACCTCAACGAAGGATTCTGGAAAACCTATATTAAGTCGACATGACAACCTTAATCAACATATATGAATAAAGGTCTATCACCAAGTAGAGATACATGTAATAAAATAAAATACATTAATTACAAAACAATACATTAATTGCAAGTTCGACTTCAACGTCCACTCAGGATTCATCATATTTTTAGCACTCATTTCGATCTACACACTGTCAATGTCAAAAACTTATATTGTCAAGCAGGATAAAAATTCCCTATGTTTTCCAAGTTCAGCATTCCACCCCAGCATGGTATCATTCTCTAAGGATTTTGAAAGACACGCTAGACATAGAAGAGTGTAAAAATTCAATGCTACAGAATAAATGTAAATTGCTCTCATTAAATATATTTGCAGTCTCCTGCCAACTGACACAATCACATTGCCATTAATTAAGTTCACAATGTCATTACACCAAATCGCAATTTCCAGGAATTGAAATCGTAGGCCATTAACTAAGATCATAAATGTCATTACACCCAATCACAATTGCCAGGAAATGAAGTCGTAGGCCATTAAATAAGTTCACAATGTCATTACACCAAAATGCAATTGCCAGGAATTGCAATTGCAGGCCATTAAATAAGTTCACAAATGCTATTACACATAATCGTAATTGCCAGGAAATGAAATCGCAGACCATTAAATAAGATCACAAATGTCATTACACCAAATCGAAATTGCTAGGAAATGAAATCGCAGGCCATTAAATAAGTTCACAATGTCATTACACCAAAATGCAATTGCCAAGAATTGCAATCGCAGGCCATTAAGGTATCGAATCATGGTTCTACACAGTCGAGGAGCTCAGATAAGTTAATGGACAGGGGAAAAAAATTCATGGGAAGGGACATCGTCTTCATAGTGAAGAAAGAGGATATCCGTGCTAGGATTGAAGGCCAAATCGTAGGGATTTTCAGGTAAATTACTGAGATCAAGAAACTATTTCGATCCAAGGAATGGCCAATCGCAGCTCGGACAAATGGGCAAAATTGCCAGGTAACACATGGACAAAAACGTAGGCTTATCCGGCAACAAGGGCAGTCTCAGCAAGTGTAAATCGTAATGAAGAATAAAAAAATAAAAAAATGAAATGCAGAAATTGGCCAAATTCGCCAGGTACTCAAGCTATGGATGGTGTCTTAAAAGTGGCAATCCACCAGAGAATTACATCCATATATGGAACAAATTCATTATATAAAAATGCAAGAAATATACCGGCAAGGAGTACACCCCAAAAAAAATGCCTAGTAAAAAAATAATTAGGAAAAATAGGAATGATAATAAGGGTGGATTTACTCTGCATAGCAAGATGTGTGGACCCTCAATTACCAGGGGTAAACGGCAGTGGTATATGGTTGACCAAAGCATCCTACACTCATCATCCTCACACAGAAAAATAGGGCGTTGATATCCATAGGTCTTTTAATGCTAAGGCGACGACCGTAGATCAGTCTCCTGGCCAACTGCTCAGGTGAGGACTAAGGAGCTCAGGACGAAAGGAAAACAACCAATTAGGGACACAATCAATCCTAGCTAGGTGGTCAAGGCATGCGGGAAAATGAAGGCCATGAGAGACAACAACCAATGAGCTAGGCTAACAAAAGTTTCATTCAGCTTTTGAAAAACATCAGTTTACTTCTCCATTAAATAAGCATAACCAAGCATAAGTCCTAATATATTCTACCATACAAATGAAAGGAGTGTATCGTTGCCTGATCTCCCACTCTAAATGATGCTCGTGTGCTCCGTTCAACTCCTGCTCGCCGACCGTCGAGACTTCACCGGTACCTCCCAACCAATGCTATGGGTACTCTTCTTCCCCCTTAGCCCCTCGAGCCACAAGGATCCACACACACCATCTAGAGGTTTTGTCTAGCTCTCAGCTCGCCTCACAAGGCCGAGCTACCACTCATATTCGAGCTAGGTATCCCAACTCCCACAAGTAAATCAGTTAAGTAGATAATTCTGCAGCGTAATGTTACACATACCGAAGATGATCCTTCCTCCTTCTCCACCCTTTCTTTTATAGAGTTTTGAACTTCCTTTCTTTCCTAAAATCTCATTTAATTAAAGTTTTAAAAATAAATTCCTAAAAATTCCTCTCCGTACAGGTGTCCCTCATCCCTTACAATCCTCCAAGAATTAATTTCTTTAATTAAGTAATTATTATTATTTCCCTCACCCACCTAGAGTTACTCCTAAAATCACTCATAGGTGTCCCCAAATTCCCTTACAGGTTTAAAGGCTTTCCCTTTTATGAAATTTCTAATTTAGTTTAAAATTACAAAGATCTTAAATCTAGATTCTTTACTAAGTTGACTTCCCTCTTTTCCCCTTAAGTTCCCCTTTTTCGCCTTTTATGTTACCTCTTTTCCCTAGTTTCCTAATTTTTTTTATTTCCCCCCCTTTCCCCTTTTTTCTTTTAAATTTTACTCCAACAGATTTATTATTTTTTTTTTATGAATAATTTAATTTATTATTCCCTTCATGTTACAAGATTTAACTAAGGTCCTAAAGATTATTTAAGTTATTTTTATTTTTATTTTTATTTTTATTTTTATTTTTATTTTTTATTTATTTTTTTGAGAAGACAAGGTTCTACCACTAGCGTAATTTAGACTTAGGCCTTAAATTTCGTATTGGGCGATATTTAATTAGGGAAATTGTTTTAAAATTACTTAACATGTTATTTGTCTTAGGGCCATCTAGGTTCATCCCTCTATCATCAACAACACGATGTGCCCTTCAGGACGCACTAGGTGCTCCAAGGGTGCCACTCGCCTCATCTGTTCCTTAGCGCAACGTGCCCTTCAGGATGCATGACGTGCTCCAAGGGTGCCACTTGACTCTTGACTGATTTGGTAGACATCAATAACCCCTAGAGCCAACACTCCGCCAGGTGAACTTGTGGGAGACTAAGGGCTTCTAAGGAATAAGGACCCCGCCTTATTGCGCGGCCCTTAGAATCATCATGAGCAACTGTCGCAGTCTACCCTCACGACATCATGGGTCCTCTCGAACTAGGTAATAGTTAACCTATAGTTCGAGCCATGACGGGATTGCTAGTAGGCTGTGGTAGGGTTGTTATCCACACCTCTCCCTCAACCTCTCTAGTAGTTGTGTGTGACCCTTTTACTCCATATGTGAGTTTGGTTGGCAAGCTATTGTCAGCCTACATCATCAACGAATCATGTCAGAATATATCCATATCATATCATCTAATCAAATGCACTAATATCATAGTAAAAAAAATCAAACCCCAATGTTACACTCCATGACTCGATCCAGATTTCAAGGGGTTCCAGCGAGGCCTTTGCATCCTCAAGGTCCAAAACACTTCACATTCAGTAAAACCGAGTGAATAGCACATGTCTATGTCAATGTAGTAAAACAACATGTCATCAACCCATAACGCCTCATAATCAAAATCAAAAGTTTTAATAACATAGAAATCCATATCACTTGCGAGTAAGTGTCCTAAAAGAATAAGTTTGCTCAGTGCGCCAGAGAAGGATGTTACATACACCCCCTCTTGGTCTAAAATTCGTCCCGAAGTTTCACCATAAAAATGTCGAAATAAAGTGTATCACAGTATCATATGTCTATCTATCCAACAAAAATGGAAAATGCTAGCACATATCATATGCGTCCTCCCAGGTCGTCAAGTGTAGACTATAATTGTCCCACTGGACCTTGACCTAATCTACCATTCGATGTCCTAACTGTCGAACACGATGATCCAAGATGCATATCGGCTCAGCCGTGAGCACCTCCTCATCTGACATCTGCCAAGTGCTCAAGTGAAACCATGTGTAGGATTTTTAAACAAAATGTCTCAAACTGAGATGTGAAATACATCGTGCAAAATGCCTCAAGAATCAGGCAAGGCTAGTCAATAGACCATGGGCCCCTTTCTATCCACAATCTTGAAAGGTCCCATGAACCTAGGAGATATTTTAGCTCCCTTCCCAAACTCAATCAAACTTTCATGCGGTTTAACCCACAAGAAGACTTGATCACAGACCTCGTAACTATGGTCGACTCGGTGTGCATCGACATAACTCTTATGTCGATTCTGTGCTTCTTTAATCCTTTGTCTTATTGTTTTCATTTGTTCTTCCATTTCTTGGATCGCTTCTGGTCCCACCAAGACCCTATCCTCAATCTGATCCCAACTCAAAGGCATCTGACACAGTCGCTCGTAAAGAAAATCGAAAGGCGCCATCCTAATGGTTCTTTGGTAACTGTCATTGTAAGCGAACTCCACCAATGGAAAGAATTCTTCCCACGCTTTTGTTGGTCCATCACGTACATGTGAAACATGTCCTACAAGGTTTGGTTCATTTGTTAGGTCTTCCCGTCATTCTCTGGGTGATACGCAGTACTAAAGTTAATTTGGGTTCCCAAGGCCTCTTGGAAACTCATCCAAAATCATCCAGTAAACATTGATCCTTGATTGGATATAATCCTCTTAGGCATGCCATGCAGCCTCACAATCTCACTGATGAAGACTCTAACTATGTCAGGTGCCTGATACGTTGTATGCACAGGAATAAAGTGAGCACTCTTCATCAGAGTGTCTACTACTATGAAAATCGAGTCATGTCTCTTTGCCATCAGTGGCAATCCAACGATAAAATCCATCAAAATAACCTCCCATTTTGATTCCGAAATAACATGTGGTTATAGTAATCCTATTGGGTGTCTATGTTCAGCCTTTACCTGCTGACATTCTAGACATACGGCCACATAGTTGACTATGTCTGCCTTCATTCCCTTCTAGAAGAATATGGGTTTAAGGTCTTCCCTCATCTGCATGACTCCTGAGTGAGCCATGTACACTTCTCTATGAGCCTCGCTCAGGATCAACATCCTCAACTCATCATTTGGCAATACGTAAATCCGATCTTTAAACCTCAATAATCCATCACTATCAAATGAAAATCCTTCAAATTGTGGTACCATCATTGTGTTTTTATTAATAAAACCCTCGACCTCTTTGTACCAGTCATCATTACGTTGTAAAGTTATAATATTTTCACGCAGAATTGTCTAAAGAGGCAACACCAAAAATATGCATGGTCTCCAACTCAATGCATCCGCCACTCGGTTCACTGTTCTTTTTATGTAAGTAATCCCAAAGTCATACTCGCTAAGAAATTTCGACCAACGTCGTTATCGCGCGTTCAGGTCATTTGCATAAATATGTGTTGTAGTCCAGAGTGGTCAGTCTTTAGATCAAATTTTCGTCCAATAAGGTAGTGTCTCCAAACCTTCAAGGCACATACGATGGCTAACAACTCCCAATCGTGCATCGCATAGTTCTCCTCATGCCTTCTCAGTTTCCTTGAAATGTATGTGATCACTCGTCCGTCCGGCATCAAGACTCCGCCTAAGCCTTCCTTGGATGTGTTAGTGCATACCAAGAAGTCCACATCCATGTCATGGACCTTTAGTATCGATGTTGTTGTCAATAACTCCTTGAGCCTCTGCAATGCTTCCACGCATTTCTTGGTCCAAACAAACTTCTTGTTCTTCTTCTGCAACTCTATGATCGGACTTGCTATCTTCAAAAATTTCTAGAAGAATCGTCGATAGTATCCTACTGAACCCATGAAGCTACGCACTTCCGGGACATTCGTCAATGCAGGCCATTCCATAATAGCCTCAACCCTTGCTGGATCCAGGATGATGCCTTTGCCGGAGATGACATGCCCTCAGTAGTGAATCTTCGATTGGTAAAAGAGAATTTGGACAACTTTCCAAACAATTTTTGCTCTCGCAGACGTTGTAGTACCAAACACAAGTGCTCGTCATGCTCCTCCGTCATCCGAGAGTAAATCAAAATACCATCAATGAACACTTGGACGAACTTGTCCAAGTACTCGCAGAACACCCCATTCATCAAACTCATAAATACCCCTGGGGCATTTGTCAATACAAATGGTAAAATAGTAAACTCATAATGTCCAAACCTTATCTTAAAGGCGGTCTTAGGGCATAATCCTCCTTGATCCATAACCGGTGATACCTTGATTGCAAATCGATCTTGGAGAACATCGTCGCACCCTTCATTTGATTGAACAGATCATCAATTCTCGGCAATGGATACTGATTCTTGATCGTAGCCTTATTTAGTTGATGGTAGTCAATGCAAATCCTCCATGACCCATCCTTATTCTGTATGAAAATAACAGGTGCACCCCACAGTGACACACTAGGATGTATCAGTCCTAGGTCCAGCAACTCCTTCAGTTGCATTTTCAACTCTTGTAACTCCAGGATTGACATCCAATAAGGCATTCTAGTTGTCGGTTATGTTTCTGGTTTAAGGTCTATAGTAAACTCCAATTCCCTCTCTGACAGCATCCCAGGTAACTCCTCTGTAAATACGTCTGCAAACTCTCTCGCCACCAGAAGGTGTTCTAAACCTTTCACTAATCACTTCTCGTTTAACGCTAGGATCGCATCGATATTTCACCCCTTGTGCATGCTCTTCCATAGCTGTAAGGAAGAGATGAACCTCAGGGAAACTCCTAGGTTCAGTCCTACAATCACACGTCTCTGTCCTTTGTCATCGACCCATATTAACCGTTTCGTCTTACAGTTGGGTATCGCCTCATATGATTACTACCAATCCATACCATTTACGACATCATACGATCCTAAGATCGTGACGTACAGGTTAGCCCTTGTGAAAAACTTTCCCAGGTTAAGGATACAGCCCGTAAACCTTCCTCCAACCGTTTTTTTGGCTCCTGAGGCCATCTCTATGAAGCTAAACTCATTCTGTTTGACTGCCTCTATCTTGATCCTTTTTAGCACCACCCAAAAAATAAAACTCTCGGTAGCACTGGGATTTATCACAATACTAAGGGTCTGGTCAGTGATGGTACCTGCTGTATCGAGCATAGTTGACTGGTGCTCGGCTGGGCAGTTATTCACCGCTGCACAAATCCGATGGGCCTTTTCCCAAATCTCCCACGTTAGTATGTCCAGCTGATCCAGACGCTCTAGTCCTCTCCACAGGGCAGTCACACTGGTAGTGTGGCTCCCCACATGTTCGACACCCCTCCCTCGGTCTAGTACTCCTGGTACCTGAAGTAGAGGTTGAATTCCAATGCTAAGGCCAACACAAACCTGTTGACCTTAAGTTTCTCGGTAAGGGTGCGGAGCATATCGAAATAGATCCAGAATGGGCCTTGTACTCGGGCACTGTGCAGCTACCTCGTCGCAAGGCATCGAAATCATTGAGATGATGTTCAACGAATTCCTTAGAAACATACCTCTCCTGGAACCTTCCCTCGAAAAGTTCCTCTGACATGTCATCGACGGCCAGGCTCAAAAGGGGCAGGAGCTTCTTCTACCATAAAAGAGCACTCCCACTCATTCAAAAGACCATCATGTGGTCCTTCATGCTGGAAGTCATAAACGTGAAGTGTGAAGCACACACCTTGCTCTACAACTATGATTTGACAACACCATCGTCTATGACACTCATGGACGCTAAAACTCATCTCTCTTGAGATCTCAGAGGATGATAACGGTACTAGCTAATGCCCACTAGGGATCCTCAAGGGTGCCCTCTAGATGTGATCTCATGAGGACATGCTAAGGTTTTTACTTAACGCAAGGGCTAATAGTCATGAGTTTACTGTAGTGGAAATCCTGGCGATCCATAATCCCAGGGTTGAACCCGCTCTAATACCATATGTGACAACCCCATTGTTATGTCTACACGTGAAACAACAGTGCAATTTTTTTTTAAACAGGACGATAATGACGCTTATAGCTAGATGAACCAGCTGACGGTGAGCACTATGCCCGCAGAACAGGCAACAACAACTAAGACACCACAGATTAGCACAAGGGAACACAAGGGAACATGCGTAGGACAACAAGGAGGAACACTACCCTCCTGACACAACAAGACCACGCCTATAAGTTAAGGGGTAACATCCCCGTCCCGACACGATGGCCTTGACAACCAGCTAACTTTAAGACCTTGGTGGTGCACAACCAAATGTATGAAGGCGTTCAATCAAAGCACCAAACAAATACAACAAACAACACCAACAACTACAACAAGTAGCTCCCACGATGGTTAGCACAACCTTCAGCCAAGTTATCAGCCACCCTTATCCAATAGGACGCGAAATGATCTCCTCATCTAGGATCATGTTGTTCCCTGGCAATGTGCATGGAAATACCCCTGGCATAGCATAACATATCTGGATAAGGGTATCAAAATAAAACCGGTGTGCTAAGGGACAAATAAATGAGAGGAAGACTATGCATATGCCCCCAAGCAACATGTAGGCAAGATGGAAAAAGATGACGCTCAACAAATGTGCAATCTAGAGATGACTAGATGACCGCCATGAAGCCCCAAGTTAAGCAAGAAGTCTAGGAACGACGAGTAACTAAAGTAACGCTACTAAGGACAAAAGTGTTGTCAATGGTGAGCTAATACCAAACTCAACAATTCAACGGGCTTGTCAGCATAGTACCTATCTATAAGGTAAGGGCACTACACCTCAAAAATATTACCCAGCTTCAATTGACTAAATGACAAGTTGTCTACAAGGTCAAATCCTAATAAACCACCCAACCAATCTAATTTAACAATTTAACCATGCAACGATTTTGACCATATCAACGTATAAATATTGTTATTAAAGTAACACTAAGAAAATACATCCTACTTATAAAATCACAGATTAAAAAACTAAAGTCCAGAACAATTTACAACATGTTGTCCAACAAATATAATATCTGCCGACGATTATGTTGCAATTATTGGTTGATTCTATAAGTGGTTGTAGTCAAATAAAAGAGTGCCATTTAAAGTGAATGTTAATTGTTGTAATGTAGTTATAAAGGAGGCCACATCTACACTATTAATGCAATTTAATGTTATTTTAAAAGTGATACTGTCTAGCAAGGTAAGGCTGTCCAAGTTGGTCGCAACCATTCAAGATAAGGGGTCGCAGTCAACACCTGGTCTTCATGTTAGATTATAACTGGTCTTCTCACAATTTTAACAAATTTAATTAATTAAGCAACAAATGAATAAAACTATAATTTAAAAAGGGAGGGCTTTCACTAAATTTGAGTAATAAATGTTTTAAAAACAGTTTAAAAATCTAAACCATTTGAGCCTTGTAGTAAATTGAATTTGAATGTAACCTATCTGGAGGGACAACTTCAAGAATGTGGGAGCATCTTTTTAAAGGATGAGATGCAAATCACAATTAAACAGGTAAGCAGAAACATGTCAGCCTCTACTAAATGGAACAGTCTCACCTTAACGAATGATTCTGGAAAACCTATATTAAGTCAACATGACAACCTTAATTGACATATATGAATAAAGGTATATCACCAGGTATAGATACATGTAATAAAATAAAATACATTAATTACAAAACGATACATTAATTGCAAGTTCGACTTTAATGTCCGCTCGAGATTCCTCATATTTTTAGCACTCATTTCGATTTGCACACTGTCAATGTCAAAAAATTATATTGTCAAGAAGGATAAAAATTCCCTGTGTTTTCCAAGTTCAACAGTCCACCCCAGCATGGTATCGTTCTCTAAGGATTTTGAAAGGCACGCTGGACATAGAAGAGTGTAAAAATTCAATGCTACAGAATAAATGTAAATTGTTGTTATTAAATAGATTTGCAGTCTCCTGCCAACTAACACAATCACATTGCCATTAATTAAGTTCACAATGTCATTACACCAAATTGCAATTGCCAGGAATTGCAGTCGCAAGACATTAACTAATATTACAAATGTCATTACACCCAATTGCAATTGCCAGGAAATGAAATCACAGGCCATTAAATAAGTTCACAATGTCATTACACCAAAACACAATTGCCAGGAATTGTAATCGCAGGTCAATAAATAAGTTCACAAATGTCATTACACCCAATGGCAATTTCCAGGAAATGAAATCGTAGGCCATTAAATAAGATCACAAATGTCGTTACACCAAATCACAATTGCCAGGAAATGAAATCGCAGGCCATTAAATAAGTTCACAATGTCATTACACCAAAACACAATTGCCAGGAATTGCAATCACAAGCCATTAAATAATTTCAAGGTAAAATACTCACACCATCTAATCACAGTTCTACACAGTGGAGGAGCTTAGATAAGTTAATGGACTGGGGAAAAAAACTTGTGGGAAGGGACGTCGTCTTCATAGTGAAGAAAGTGAAGATCTGTGTTGGGATTGAAGGCCAAATCGCAAGGATTTTCAGGTAAATTACTGAGATCAAGCAATGATTTTGATCCAATGAATGGCCAATCGCAGCTCGGGCAAATGGGAAAAATTGCTAGGTAACACATGGGAAAAAACGTAGGCTTATCTAGCAACAAGGGCAGTCTCAGCAAGTGTAAATTGTAATGAAGAATAAAAATAAATGAAATGCAGAAATTGGCCAAATTCGCGAGGTACTCAAGCTATGGCTGCTATCTTAAAAGTGGCAAACCGCCAGAGCATTACATCCAGAGAAGGAATGAATTCATTATATAAAAATGCAAGCAATTTACCGGCAAGGAGTACACCCCAAAAAAAATGCCGAGTAAAAAAAATTAGGGAAAATAGGAATGATAATAAGGGTGTATTTACTTTGCATAACAATATGCAAGGACCCTCAATCAACAGGGGTAAATGACAACGATAGATGGCTGACTAGAACATCCAACACTCATCATCCTCACACAAAAAATCAAGGTGTTGATATCCATAGGTCTTTTAACGCTAAGGTGACAACCGTAGATCAGGCTTCTGGCCGACTGCTCAGGCAAGGACTGAGGAGATAAGGATGAAAGGCAAACAACCAATTAAGGACACAATCAATCGCAGCCAGGTAGTCAAGGCATGCGGGAAAATGAAGGCCATGGGAGACAACAACCAATGATCTAGGCTAAGAAAAGTTTCATTCATCTTTTTAAAAACTTCAGTTTACTTCTCCATTAAATAAGAAGAACCAAGCATAAGTCCTAATATATTCTACCATACAAATGAAAGGAACATACCATTTCCTGATCACCCGCTCTGAATGACGCCTGCGTGCTCTATGTAACTCCTGCTAGCCGATCGTCGAGACTTCACCGGTACCTCCCAGTGAATGCTAGGGGTACTCTTCTTCCCCCTTAGCCCCTCGATCCACAAAGGGGCCACACACACCATCCAGAGGTTTCGTCTAGCTCCCATCTCACCTCGCAAGGCCAAGCTACCACTCCTCTCCGAGCTGGGTATCCCAACTCCCACAAGTAAATCAGTCAAGTAGATAATTTTGCAATGTAACGTTACGCATACTGAAGATGATCCTTCCTCCTTCTCCTCCCTTTCTTTTATAGAGTTTTGAACTTCCTTTCTTTCCTAAAATCTCATTTAATTAAAGTTTTAAAAATAAATTCCTAAAAATTCCTCTAGGTACAAGTGTCCCTCATCCCC
>ML806555.1:308887-319273 GCA_009831015.1 Picea engelmannii | reverse complement strand
TCGCCTTGCGTTCCCTCTGGAAACCCCAAGTTTTTTCCCCACTGCACCTCTGTCGCTGGCTCTTTCGGTTTTGTAGGTTGGGCGCTCCTCTTGGCAACTCGCCTCGGTTTTGGGCGCCCCTTTGGCCGACTCGCCTTGCGTTCCCTCTGGAAACCCCAAGTTTTTTCCCCACCGCACCTCAGTCGCTGTTCTTTTGGTTTTGTTGGTTGGGTGCTCCTCTTGGCTACTCGCCTCGGTTTTGGTCGCCCCTTTGGTCATCTCGCCTTGTGTTCCCTCTTGTAACCCCAAGTTTTTTCCCCACAGCCCCTCTGTCATTGTTCTTTCAGTTTTGTTGGTTGGGTACTCCTCTTACTAACTCGTCTCGGTTTTGGGCACCCCTTTGGCCGACCCGCCTTGTGTTCCCTCTGGAAACCCCAAGTTTTTTCCCCACCGCGCCTCTGTTGCTATTCTTTTGGTTTTGTTGGTTGGACGCTCCTCTTGCCAACTTGCCTTGGTTTTGTGCACCCCTTTGGCAGACTCGCCTTGCGTTCCATCTAGAAACCCCAAGTTTTTTCCCCACCGTGCCACTATCGTTGTTCTTTCGATTTTGTTGGTTGGGCTCTCCTCTTGGCCACTCGCTTCAGTTTTGGGCGCCCCTTTGGCCGACTCGCCTTGTGATCCCTCTGGAAACCCCAAGTTTTTTCCCCACCGCGCCTTTGTCGTTGTTCTTTCGGTTTTGTTGGTTGGGCACTCCTCTTGCTGACTCGCCTCGGTTTTGGGCGCCCCTTTGGCTGATTCACCTTGCGTTCCGTCTGGAAACCCCAAGTTTTTTCCCCACCATGCCACTATCATTGTTCTTTCGTTTTTGTTGGTTGGGTGCTCCTCTTGGTCACTCGCTTCGGTTTTGGGCGCCCCTTTGGCCGGCTTGCCTTGTGATCCATATGGAAACCCCAAGTTTTTTCCCCACCGCGCCTCTGTCGCTGTTCTTTCGATTTTGTTGGTTGGGCGCTCCTCTTGTCGACTCGCCTTGGTTTTGGGCGCCCCTTTGGCCGACTCACCTTGCGTTCCGTCTGGAAACCCCAAGTTTTTTTCTTGTGGATGAGTTTTTTGTTTGGGCGACCATCTTGCGAAATTGCCTTGCTTTGCGTTTGGGCGCCCATCTTGCATACGCGCCTTGCTTTCCATTGGGGCGCCCAACCTTGGTGAGGCCATATTAAAAAGTCTACCTCCAAGCCAAAATTTGTTCTTATCCATCCTCCAGCTCGTCTTTTAGCCTAGTGCTCCCTTATGTGGATGTTTTCGTTGCGGATCGGTTTTTCGTTTGGGCGCCCATCTTGCGGACATGCCTTGCATTGCGTTTGGGCGCCCGTCTTTTGGATGCGCCTTTCATTGCGTTGCGGCGCCCAACCTTGGTGAGGCCGTATTAAAAAGTCTACCTCCAAGCCAAAATTTGTTCTTATCCATCCTCCAGCTCGTATTTTTGCCTAGTGCTCCCTTGTGTGGAGGTTTTCATTGCGGATGAGTTTTTCTTTTGGGCGCCCATCTTGCGAACTTGCCTTACGTTGCGTTTGGCCGCCCAACTTCCGGACGTGCCTTGCGTTGCGTTGGGGCGCCCAACTTGTGGACGTTCGGACGTGCCTTGCGTTTTCGTTGCAGACATGCGTTGGGGTGCCCAACTTGTGGACACGCCTTGTGTTGCATTGGGGTGCCCAACTTGCGGATGTGCCTTGCGTTGCGTTGGGGCGCCCAACCTTGGTGAGGCTGTATTAAAAATTCTACCTCCAAGCCAAAATTTGTTCTTATCCATCCTCCAGGTCGTCTTTTAGCCTAGTGCTCCCTTGTCTGGACGTTTTCGTTGCAGATGAGTTTTGCGTTTGGGAGACCATCTTGCGGACGTGCCTTGCGTTGTGTTGGGGCACCCAATTTGCGGACGTGCCTTGCGTTGCGGACGTGCCTTGCGTTTGCGTTGCGGACGTGCGTTGGGGCACGCAACTTGCGGACGTGCCTTGTTTTGCATTGGGGCACCCAACTTATGGACGTGCGTTGTGTTGCGTTTGGGAGCCCATCTTGCGGACGTGCCTTGTGTTGCGTTGGGGCGCCCAACCTTGGTGAGGCCGTATTAAGAAGTCTACCTCCAAGCCAAGATTTGTTGTTATCCATTCTCCAGCTCGTCTTTTAGCCTAGTGCTCCCTTGTGTGGACGTTTCCGTTGCAAATTTGTTTTGCGTTTGGGCAACCATCTTGCAGACATGCCTTGCGTTGCGTTGGGGTGCCCAACTTGCAGATGTGCGGACATGCCTTGCGTTTCGGACGTGCGTTGGGGCGCCCAACTTGCGGACATGCCTTGCGTTGCGTTGGGGCACCCAACTTGCAGACGTCCCTTATGTTGCATTTGGGCGCCATTCTTTCGGACGTGCTCTGCATTGCATTGGGGCGCCCAACCTTGGTGAGGCAGTATTAAAAAGTCTACATCCAAGCCAAAATTTGTTCTTATCCATCCTCCAACTCATCTTTTAGCCTAATGCTCCCTTGTGTGGATGTTTTCGTTGCAGATGAGTTTTGCATTTGGGCGACCATCTTGCGGACGTGCCTTGCGTTGCGTTGGGGCACCCAACTTGCGGACATGTCTTGTGTTGCATTTGGGCACCAATCTTGCGAACGTGCCTTGCGTTACGTTGGGGCACCCAACCTTGGTGAGGCCATATTAAAAAGTCTAGCTCCAAGCTAAAATTTGTTCTTATCCATCCTCCAACTCGTCTTTTAGCCTAGTGCTCACTTTTTTGGACATTTTCGTTGCGGATGAGTTTTGCGTTTGGGCGACCATCTTAAGGATGTGCCTTGCGTTACGTTTTCGCGCCCAACTTGCGGACGTGCAGACGTGCCTTGTGTTGCGGACGTGCCTTGCGTTTGCATTGCAGACGTGCGTTGGAGCGCCCAACTTGCGGACGTGCGTTGGGGCGCCCAACTTGCAGATGTACCTTGTGTTGCGTTTGGGCACCCAGCTTCCGAACATGCCTTGCATTGGGTTGGGGTCCCCAACCTTGGTGAGGCCGTATTAAAAAGTGTACCTCCAAGAAAAAATTGGTTCTTATCCTTCATCCAGCTCGTCTTTTAGCCTAGTGCTCCCTTGTGTGAACGTTTTCGTTGCGGATGAGTTTTTCGTTTGGGCGACAATCTTGCGGACGTGCCTTGCGTTGCGTTGGGGCGCCCAATTTGTAGACGTGCGGACGTGCCTTGCGTTGCGTTGGGGCGCCCAATTTGCAGATGTACGGACGTGCCTTGTGTTTGTGTTGCGGACGTGTGTTGGGGAGCCCAACTTGCGGACGTGCCTTGCGTTGCATTGGGGCGCCCAACTTGCGGACGTGTCTTGTGTTGTGTTTGGGCGCCCATCTTGCGGACGTGCCTTGCGTTGCATTGGGGCACCCAACCTTGGTGGGGCCATATTAAAAAGTCTACCTCCAAGCCAAAATTTGTTCTTATCCATCCTCCAACACGTCTTTTAGCCTAGTGCTCCCTTGTGTGGACGTTTTCATTGCGGATGAGTTTTGTGTTTGGGCGACCATCTTGAGAACGTGCCTTGCGTTGCGTTGGGGCGCCCAATTTGCGGACGTGCAGACGTGCCTTGCGTTGCGGACGTGGCTTGCATTTGCGTTGAAAACGTGCTTTGGGGCACCCAACTTGCGGACGTGCCTTGCATTCCATTGGGGCACCCAACTTGCGGACATGCCTTGCGTTGCATTGGGGCACCCAACTTGCGGACGTGCCTCATGTTCGGTTTGGGCGCCCATCTTGCGGACACGCCTTGCGTTGCGTTGGGGCGCCCAACCTTGGTGAGGCTGTATTAAAAAGTCTACCTCCAAGCCAAAATTTGTTCTTATCCATCCTCCAGCTCGTCTTTTAGACTAGTGCTCCCTTGTGTGGACATTTTCATTGCGAATCAATTTTTCGTTTGGACGCCCATCTTGCGGACGCGTCTTGCGTAGTGTTTGGGTGCCCATCTTGCAGACACGCCTTTCGTTGCATTGGGGTGCCCAACCTTGGTGAGGCCATATTAAAAAGTCTACCTCCAAGCCAAAATTTGTTCTTATCCATCCTCCATCTCATCTTTTCTCCTAGTGCTCCCTTGTGTGGACGTTTTCGTTGCGGATGAGTTTTTCGTTTGGGCGCCCATCTTGCGAACTCACCTTGTGTTGCGTTTGGGCGCCTAGCTTGCGGACGTGCCTTGCGTTGTGTTGGGGCGCCGAAGTTGCGGACGTGTGGATGTGCCTTGCATTGCGGACGTGCCTTGCGTTTGCGTTGCGGATGTGTGTTGGGGCACCCAACCTCCGGACGTGCCTTGCGTTTCGTTGGGGCGCCCAACTTGCAGGCATGCCCTACATTGCGTTGGGGCGCCCAACCTTGGTCAGGTCATATTAAATAGTCTACCTCCAAGCCAAAATTTGTTCTTATCCATCCTCCAGCTCGTCTTTTAGCCTAGTGCTGCCTTGTGTTGACGTTTTCGTTGCGGATCGGTTTTTTGTTTGGGCGCCCATCTTACGGATGTGCCTTGCATTGCGTTTGGGCGCTCGTCTTGCGGATGCGCCTTTCGTTGCGTTGGGGTGCCCAACCTTGGTGAGGCCATATTAAAAAGTCTACCTCCAAGCTAAAATTTGTTCTTATCCATCGTCCAACTCGTCTTTTTGCCTACTGCTCCCTTGTGTGGAAGTTTTCGTTACGGATGAGTTTTTTGTTTGGCCGCCTATCTTGTGAACTCGCCTTGTGTTACGTTTGGGCTCCCAACTTGCGGACGTGCCTTGCGTTGCGTTGGGGCGCCCAACATTGGTGAGGCCGTATTAAAAAGTCTACCTCCAAGCCAAAATTTGTTCTTATCCATCCTCCATCTAGTCTTTTAGCCTAGTGCTCCCTTGTGTGGATGTTTTCATTGCGGATGAGTTTTGCGTTTGGACGCCCATATTGCATTGCGTTGGGGTGCCTAACTTGCGGACGTGCCTTGCGTTTACGTTGCGGATGTGCATTGTGGCGCCCAACTTGTGGACGTGCCTTGCGTTGCGTTGGGGCGCCCAACTTGCAGACGTGCCTTGTGTTGCGTTTGGGCGCCCATCTTGTGGACGTGCCTTGCGTTGCGTTGGGGCGCCCAACCCTTGTGAGGCCGTATTAAAATGTCTACCTCCAATCCAAAATTTGTTCTTATCCATCCTCCAGCTCATCTTTTAGCCTAGTGCTCCCTTGTGTGGACGTTTTCGTTGCGGATGAGTTTTGCGTTTAAGCGACCATCTTGCGGACGTGACTTGCGTTGTGTTGGGGCACCCAACTTGCCGACGTGCGGATGTGCCTTGCGTTGCGGATGTGCCTTGCGTTGCGGACGTGCGTTGGGGTGCCCAAATTGCGAACGTGCCTTGCGTTGCGTTGGGGCGCCCAACTTGTCGACGTGCCTTGTGTTGCGTTTGGGCACCCATCTTGCGGACATGCCTTGCATTGCATTGGGGCACCCAACCTTGATGAGGTCATATTAAAAAGTCTACCTCCAGGCCAAATTTTTTTCTTATCCATCCTCCAGCTCGTCTTTTAGCCTAGTACTCCCTTGTGTGGACGTTTTCGTTGCGGATCGGTTTTTCGTTTGGGCGCCCATCTTGCGGACGCGCCTTGCATTGCGTTTGGGAGCCCATATTGCAGATGCTCCTTTCGTTGCCTTGGGGTGCCCAACCTTGGTGAGGCCGTATTAAAAAGTCTACCTCCAAGCCAAAATTTGTTCTTATCCATCCTCTAGCTCATCTTTTTACCTAGTGCTCCCTTGTGTCGACGTTTTCGTTGCGGATGAGTTTTTCGTTTGGGCGCCCAGCTCGCGAGCTCGCCTTGTGTTGCGTTTGGGCGCTTCTCTTGCTAACTCGCTTCGGTTTTGGGCACCCCTTTGGCGAACTCACCTTGCGTTCCCTCTGGAAACCCCAAGTTTTTTCCCCACCGCACCTCTGTCACTGGCCCCTTCGGATTTCTTGGTTGGGCACTCCTCTTGGCGACGATACTCTGTTTTGGGCGCCCCTCTGGCCGACTCACCTTGCTTTCCCTCTGGAAACCCCAAGTTTTTTCCCCACCGCACCTTTGTCGCTGGCTCTTTGTGTTTTGTTGGTTGGGCGCCCCTCTTGGCAACTCGCCTCGGTTTTTGGTGCCCCTCTGGCCGACTCGCCTTGTGTTCCCTCTGGAACCCCCAAGTTTTCTCCCCACCGCACATCTGTCGCTGGCTCTTTTGGTTTTGTTGGTTGGGCCCTCCTCTTGGTGACTCGCCTCAGTGTTGGGCGCCCCTCCAGCCGACTCGCCCCGCGTTCCCTTTGGAAACCCCAAGTTTTCTCCCCACTGCACCTCTGTCGCTGGCTCTTTGGGTTTTGCTGGTTGGACGCTCCTCTTGGCGACTCGCCTCGGTGTTGGGCGCCCCTCTGGCCGACTCGCCTTGCTTTCCCATTGGAAACCCCAAGTTTTCTCCCAACTGCACCTCTGTCATGGGCTATTTGGGTTTTGTTGGTTGTTTCCAAGTTTTCTCCCAACCGCACCTCTGTCACGGGCTCTTTGGGTTTTGTTGGTTGGGTGGTCCTCTTGGCCTTTCGTTGCGTTGGGGCGCCCAACCTTGGTGAGGCCGTATTAAAAAGTCTACCTCCAAGCCAAAATTTGTTCTTATCCATCCTCCAGCTCATCTTTTTGCCTAGTTCTCCCTTGTGTGGACGTTTTCGTTGCGGATGAGTTTTTCGTTTGGGCGCCCATCTTGCGAACTTGCCTTGCGTTTCGTTTGGGCGCCAGAGTTGCAGACGTGCCTTGCGTTGCGTTGGGGTGCCCAAGTTGCAGACGTGCCTTGCGTTACGGACGTGCCTTACGATTGCGTTGTGGACGTGCGTTGGGGCGCCCAACTTGCGAACGTGCCTTGTGTTGCGTTGGGGTGCCCAACTTGCGGACGTGCCCTGCGTTGCGTTGGGGTGCCCAACATTGGTGAGGTCGTATTAAATAGTATACCTCCAAGACAAAATTTGTTCTTATCCATCCTCCAGCTTGTCTTTTAGCCTAGTGCTGCCTTGTGTGGACGTTTTCATTGTGGATCGATTTTTCATTTGGGCGCCCATCTTGCGGAAGTTCCTTGCGTTGCATTTGGGCACCCATCTTGCGGACGCGCCTTTTGTTGCATTGGGGTGCCCAACCTTGGTGAGGCCGTATTAAAAAGTCTACCTCCAAGCAAAAAAAAATTCTTATACATCCTCCAACTCATCTTTTTACCTAGTGCTCCCTTGTGTGGACGTTTTTGTTGTGGATGAGTTTTTTGTTTGGGCACCCATCTTGCGAACTCGCCTTGCGTTGCGTTTGGGCGCCAAACTTGGGGACGTGCCTTGCGTTGCGTTGGGGCACCCAACATTGGTGAGGCCATATTAAAAATTCTACCTCCAAGCCAAAATTTGTTCTTATCCCTCCTCCAGCTCATCTTTTAGCCTAGTGCTCCCTTGTGTGGATGTTTTCGTTGCGGATGAGTTTTGCATTTGGGTGCCCATCTTGCGGACGTGCCTTGCGTTGCGTTGGGGCGCCCAACTTGCGGACGTGCGGACCTGCCTTGCGTTGTGGATGTGCCTTGCGTTTGCGTTGTGGACGTGCGTTGGGGCGCCCAACTTGCGGATGTGCCTTGCGTTGTGTTGGGGCGCCCAACTTGAGGATGTGCCTTGTGTTGCGTTTGGGAACCCATCTTGCGGACGTGCCTTGCGTTGCATTGGGGCGCCCAACCTTGGTGAGGTTGTATTAAAAAGTCTAACTCCAAGCTTAAATTTGTTCTTATCCATCCTCCAGCTCATCTTTTAGCCTACTGCTCCCTTGTGTGGACGTTTTCATTGCGGATGAGTTTTTCATTTGGGCGACCATCTTGCGGACGTGCCTTGCATTGCGTTGGGGCGCCCAATTTCCGGACGTGTAGACGTGCCTTGCGTTTGCATTGCGGACGTGCGTTGGGGCTCCCAACTTGCGGATGTGCCTTGCGTTGCGTTGGGGTGCCCAACTTGCGGACGTGTCTTGTGTTGCGTTTGGGCGCCCATATTGCAGACGTGCCTTGCATTGCGTTGGGGCACCCAACCTTGGTGAGGCCGTATTAAAAGGTCTACCTCCAAGCTAAAATTTGTTCTTATCCATCCTCCAGCTCATATTTTAGCCTAGTGCTCCCTTGTGTAGACGTTTTCGTTGGGGATGAGTTTTGCGTTTGGGCGACCATCTTGTGGACGTGCCTTGCGTTGCGTTGGGGCACCCAACTTGCGGACGTGCAGACGTGCCTTGCGTTTGTGTTGCGGACGTGTGTTGGGGTGACCAACTTGCGTACGTGCCTTGCATTGTGTTGCGGCGCCCAACTTGCGGATGTGCCTTGCATTGTGTTGCGGCGCCCAACTTGTGGACGTGCGTTGTGTTGTGTTTGGGCACCCATCTTGCGGACGCGCCTTGCGTTGTGTTGGGGCGCCCAACCTTGGTGAGGCAATATTAAAAAGTCTATCTCCAAGCCAAGATTTGTTATTATCCATCCTCCAGCTCGTCTTTTAGCCTAGTGCTCCCTTGTGTGGATGTTTTCGTTGTGGATCGTTTTTTCGTTTGGGCGCCCATCTTGCGGACGTGCCTTGCATTGCGTTTGGGTACCCATCTTGCAGACGCGCCTTTCATTGCGTTGGGGCGCCCAACCTTGGTGAGGCCGTATTAAAAAGTCTACCTCCAAGAAAAAATTTGTTCTTATCCATCCTCCAGCTCATCTTTTTGCCCAGTGCTCCCTTGTGTGGACGTTTTCGTTGCGGATGAGTTTTTCGTTTCGGCGCCCATCTTGCGAACTCACCTTGCGTTGTGTTTGGGTGCCCAACTTGTGGACGTGCCTTGCGTTGTGTTGGGGCACCCAAGTTGCAGACATGCGAACATGCCTTGCATTGCAGACGTGCCCTACATTTGCATTGCGGACGTGCATTGGTGCGCCCAACTTGCGGACGTGCCTTGCGTTGCGTTGGGGCGCCCAACTTGCGGACGTGCCCTGCGTTGCATTGGGGCGGCCAACATTTGTGAGGACATATTAAATAGTCTACCTCCAAGCCAAAATTTGTTCTTATCCATCCTCCAGTTCGTCCTTTAGCCTATTGCTCCCTTGTGTGGACGTTTTCATTGCAGATAGGTTTTTCGTTTGGGCGCCCATCTTGCGGACGTGCCTTGCGTTGCATTTGGGCGCCCATCTTGCGGACGCGCCTTTCGTTGCATTGGGGTGCCCAACCTTGGTGAGTTCATATTAAAAAGTCTACCTCCAAGCCAAAATTTGTTCTTATCCATCCTCCAGCTCGTATTTTTACCTAGTGCTCCCTTGTGTGGACGTTTTCATTGCGGATGAGTTTTTCCTTTGGGCACCCATCTTGCGAACTCGCCTTGCGTTGTGTTTGGGCGCCCAACTTGCGGACGTGCCTTGCGTTGCATTGGGGTGCCCAACATTGGTGAGGTCGAATTAAAAAGTCTACCTCCAAGCCAAAATTTGTTCTTATCCCTCCTCCAGCTCGTCTTTTAGCCTAGTGCTCCCTTGTGTGGACGTTTTCGTTGCGGATGAGTTTTGCGTTTGGGCGCCCATCTTGCGGACATGCCTTGCGCTGCGTTTGGGCACCCAACTTGCAGACGTGCGGATGTGCATTGCGTTTACGTTGTGGACGTGCGTTGTGGTGCCCAACTTGCGGATGTGCCTTGCGTTGCGTTGGGGCACCCAAATTGCGGACGTGCCTTGTGCTGCATTTGGGTGCCCATCTTGCAGACGTGCCTTGCGTTGCGTTGGGGCACCCAACGTTGGTGAGGCCGTATTAAAATGTCTACCTCCAAGCCAAAATTTGTTCTTATCCATCCTCCAGCTCATCGTTTAGGCTAGTGCTCCCTTGTGTGGACGTTTTCATTGTGGATGAATTTTGCGTTTGGGCGACCATCTTGTGGACGTGCCTTGCGTTGCGTTGGGGAGCCCAACTTGCGGACGTGCGGACATGCCTTGCGTTGCGGACGTGCAGGCGGGCGCCCAAATTGTGAACGTGCCTTGCATTGCGTTGGGGCACCCAACTTCTCGACGTGCCTTGTGTTACGTTTGGGCACCCATCTTGTGGACACGCCTTGCGTTGCATTGGGGCGCCCAACCTTGGTGAGGCCATATTAAAAAGTCTACCTCCAAGCAAAAAAATTTTCTTATCCATCCTCCAGCTCGTCTTTTAGCCTAGTGCTCCCTTGTGTGGACGTTTTCATTGCGGATTGGTTTTTCATTTGGGAACCCATATTGCGGACGTGCCTTGCATTGCGTTTGGGCGCCCATCTTGCGGATGCAGCTTTCGTTGCGTTGCGGCGGCCAACCTTGGTGAGGCCGTATTAAAAAGTCTACCTCCAAGCCAAAATTTGTTCCTTGCGG